>LPNX010708663.1:368085-381144 GCA_001517045.1 Pseudotsuga menziesii
CTACCCTTCTTATCCATATCTTCTTGGTGTTTTTGTTATGTGCATTTTATACGTGTGAGACTCATTTTCTTCAAAAACAGTGTGGCTCACATTTATCCTATGCTCCTTGTGCCATCATGATTTCCTCTGCTACTGCTTTTTTCTGAAAACATTGCGAGGACTTGCGACCATACTTATAACATACATAACAGTTTATAGTGTGACAATATTTCACTATGTGTCCAAAAAAATTACATATCCAACATCTGATTGTTTTGTTGTCTCTAGGAGCCTTCGCATGCCAGGGTTTCTCGTTCATTGCAGGTATTTCATATTTTCTACAAAAGGTATCCTAAAGGTTGAGGCCAGGTTGTTATTTGTTGCATATGCCCCTACCAACTTCCACAAAACCAATACCTACCTTATCTTCTGGAGATCGTTTCTATCTTAGAATCTCATCCAGGATAAGTGAATTGTTATTGAACTTATTTTGAGTTTCTACATCAATACTTGTTTTGACTTATCCTTGAATGGTACTGACTCCTTTAGTGTGTGAAACGTATGATTCCTTCAACGCAATTTGTTTTAGCAGTAGCTCATTTACCAATTCTGACTCTCTCTAGGACTTTTCAAGCCCACACTAATTTTCTTCTAATTCCTTGATTTTTCCTTTTGCATAATTGAATTCGTCTTCTTTGATTTTTAATTGCTTCCTTTTCCCTCTCCCCTCCCCTCCCCTCCCCTTGAATCAAGTCCCGAATAGGAGAGAGGAGGGGAGCGTAATAAGAAGGGGGGGATAGAATGGTGGCATAGTGGGTGGACTAACGTGGGCTAGGGATGGGAGGGGGAAGAGAGAGGAGGAAGGAGGGTGGGAGAGAAGAGGAGATAGGGGGAGGTTTTTTGAATTGTCTTTTTTTATTTTATTTTAGTTTTTATTTTTATTTTTATTTGTAAATCTTCTATAATGCTTTTTTGGATTTTTTATTGTATATTTTTGGAAAATTTTCCAATTTTTTAAAAATGTTTTAGTTTTTTTAAAAAATATTTTTTAATAATTTTTTTCTTTCGTTTTTTCCTTTAAATAAATGTATTTAAAAAACTTTTTTTTTTTTTTTTTTAACTTTTTAATTATTTTTTGAAAATTTATATTTGTGTTTTTTATATCTTTAGTCATCAATCAAAATAAGTTACTTAATCATCTCTATAATTATATAGTTGATGTAGATCATTAATATCAATTAAACATATTATACAACTTGACGAGAACTCTCAAGAGTTCTCGGTTTTTTAGGTTGCACTATTTTTACTCTAATTCAAAAAAATGATGCTACCGGTAACACTCATTTTTTGGGGGATAAAATTATGAATTTTTGAAATCCTTGACCAACATCATTGCAATCAAATCCTTACATCAACCGATAAATCAAAAAGTGGTGCCACTGGTAGCACTGCACCACTTTTTGATTTTATGGTTGATTCAAGGATTTGATTGCATCGACACTAGTCATGGTTTTAAAAAAGTCACAATTCCAACCCCAAAAAAATGTTATTTTTCAATTCGAGGGTTGATTTAAGGCTTTGAATTCATCGACACCATAAAAGGTTTTCAAAAATTCGTAATTTCAGCACCAAAGAAACAGAGGGCCACCGATAGCACCACTTTTCGATTGGGGGGTCATTTTTTTATGTTTTTAATACAAAAATATGGGTTTTTATGGCAAGAGTTTCATTTCAAGTATAACGTTCTCTTCAAGTTGTAATGATGTGTTTTCAAAGAAAATTGTATCCTCTATCATTTGTTCTTATTCTTTGATCACTCTCTCCTTTGAGATAAAACCTCATATTTGATATGTACATCTTCAAGATGGAGCTCAACTTCTTCAAACATTTTTTGGCGTCCTTCTTGAACATTGGCTTCCTTCTCCTTTGTAAGATGCAATCGGATGTCATTGATCAATGTTTAGTGTCCTTCTTCTATTATGGATTGCATCTCTTCTTTTACTTCATTTGTATTTAGAACTTCTTCGACCTTCTTACAAATTTCCTCTTCAAGCCTTTTGAAAGTCTCTTTATCCAAGATCCTTGCTTTTCCTTGATTTTGACTATGCTTCTTTTATTCTTCCAATCTCTTAACCTCATCTAATAACTTTTTGTTATGGTTTCTTAATATGCATATTCCACCATCCTTCTAAATTTCAATTCCTTCCTCAACTCATCCTTTTCTTTTATAAAAGTATCAACTTGATTGTTCAATCCTTTATTAATGGAAATCATCTCTAATAAATCCATGAAATTGTTCTCCCTCAAATTTCAACCTCAATAAATTTAAATAGTATCTAAAATTGATAATATGATATTTCCAACATAATATCATATGTTTCCTCTTTCAAATGGATTTTGAATCACGTAAATCGGACCTTCCAGTCAAACGTTATGAAAAATTCAAAATAACATACCTTTTAAAACCCTAATTTGGAGATTGTTTTTCTCGTCGATCATACGGTATCTGAGAAGTTAAACCCTTGACCATGATGTAGATACCAAACTTTTGTAGACCTAACATGGGTAAACTAAACATGGAAAGGTTGGAAGACCTACAATGTGACAATGCTCAACTTCAAGAAAAGGTTAATAACTTGAAGGAGAAGGTCCAAATGTATGACCAAGATATATAAGAGGTGGAGAAGAACTTTGATACCTTGAAAAAGTTAATTTTGTTTCTAAAGAATCAATTTGATAAATGCCAAAGATTCCTAATTACAGTAATGGAAAAGTGGGATAAGCACGGAGTGTAACTTGTACAACCAAAGGAGAAGGTCATGGAAACAGATGGATGGAAATAGGACATGCATAATCAGATAATAATTTAGCTATACTAAGAGTTGGTGAAGAAAGAGAAGGCATTGGTAAATCTATTATAATCTTCAGCATGCTCCTAAGATACCCTTCTTATCCATATCTTCTTGGTATTTTTGTTGTGCACATTTTTTACGTGTGAGACTCATTTTATTCCAAAACATTTTGGCTCACATTTGCCCTATACTCCATGTGCCAACCTGATTTCCTCTACTACTAATTTTTTTGAAAACATTGCGAGGAATTGTGGCCATACTTATCACATACATAACACTTTATAGTGTGACAATATTTCGCTATGTGTAAAAAAAAATACATATTCAACATCTGATTGTTTTGTTGTGTCTGGCAGCCTTCACATAATTGGATTTCTCGTTCGTTGTAGGTAGTTCATGTATTCTATAAAAGGTATCATGATGGTTGAGGATAGGTCATTCTTTGCCGCATATTCCCCTACCAAATTCCACAAAACCAATACATGTTGTAATAGCTCAAAAATTCATAAAAATTTAAAATTTTTCATTTGACATAAAATGTCAAATGTCACCACTAAAGCACCCCTAATTATCAGCAGATAATAAAACAGTTTGAAAGAGAAACATTGATTACTCCTTTATAAGATTTTGTATTATCTAGAGTCTTGTCTTTAAAAACTATGTTAGTATTGTTTTCAACTTAGCAGTTGTAATTTTTCAGAAAGTAGAAAAGAAATTTGTATTTTACTGATGCTAGGTATATTGTGAGTGTAGAAACTTGTTCTTCTTTAAGGATTCGAGGACTAAGTTAAATTTAAGACTGAAATACAATGGATAGAGCTTGTAAAAGGTTGTTCTTCGTTTTTGTTGGAGTGTTGTTTGTTTTCCTTCAAAATCGTGACTTGGTGTCTTCTTAACTTCCAGCGAGCTGCCAAATAAGTGGTCTTAGGTGGCTGGTTTCCACGAATTCATTCAAATTGAAACGCTGCCAGGTAAAGACCCAAAACCAGTTTTTAATTGAAGTAGATTTTGAAATTATTCAATTTATTAAATATTTGTGACCAAAAGAGTGGTTACTCTGTGCATGTCCTCCTCACAGCTCCGTAGGTTGGAATCGAGCTTGTTCCTTCAACTTCCAACTATGCAGACTCTGGTAAGCCCCGGTTGCACTGAGATTTTTCTCCTGCATTGGGATGTGGTGGTTGGAAAGATAAGAAACTTTGCTTCTGGTTATGGCATGACCTTGGTTTACATATTAGGTTATTACTTCTTGTTTGTTTGCTTTTGTATGACCTCGAAACCCTAGAGGGTATTATGGAAAGAAACTTTAAAGGCTATAGCAGTCATGACCTGGAAATTTCTTGACGGTGCCTTACCGCCTGGAAGATGTAAAGGATTTTGTTTTTTGTTCAACTCAGCTTAAAGATGTCACCATGTTGTTTCGATCACTGTCTGGATATTTCAATTTTTAAAATAGTCTTTGCGGGTAATGATAAGACTGTTCAGTCAACGAAACTTGTAATTAGATACAGGGTTTTTACTTATGAAAAGAATGGTTTTAAATTTTGTATAATTTAGTTTGAGCAGGATTTAGCCTTGACCAATATTTATGAAAGGCCATAGGTCATTAACCTTAATTTATTTCGTTTCTATCAATTGGTTTTATAGTGTTATTAACTTTTAAAAATATCTTTTAATGTAAATAATTTACCGTAACTTTATACTATTTAAATTTTTACAGCGTTCTTAGGTGAGTGCATTACTCTGTTTCTCTCTTAGTTTGGTTATTATTTGTAGATAACCTTCTGTTCTGAAATGAGATGGATTTTTACAGAAATGGTTTTAGTTTTGAATTCCTATTTTTACTTTCAGTAATAAATATTTACAGCTGTTAAATGTTATGTTATGATTAAGAATTTTTTAGGGATTAAACCTACCTCTTGTAAACCCTAAGTAAATCTCCAGGGTTACAGTAAAAACAATCTCTATTTTTCAGTACATAATGTAAATATGAACCAGGAGTAAGTTATTATAAAGACTCATGAATTACTAGCTAGGTTAAAACCCTAAGTACTATTTTTACTGTTCCTATATTTGTTTATTTAACTTTATTTATTGTGTTTAGAATAAATATTAGTACTAGTAATAGTTCTGTGATTAATATGACTACCGGTGACTAATGTATACTCTATTATTTTCCTGTAATTAGATATTGCAGATACTTTCATTAGATAGAGTAAGTACTACTAGTTTTCTATAAATGAATCACATAAAAACTATGTAAGTATTCATTTGCATTTTTCATAGAGAGTAATAAACAAATCTACTTATTTAACTTAAATAACCAGCTATACTAGAGTACTGCCTTATAAAAGGCATGGAAAAATACAGTGTGGTAATTTCTTTCTATTCATGTTTCATTTACTAATATTCCAACTGTTTTAAATATATTCCACTAATCACTAAGTTTATCAATACACAAAACTCTTTTATGCATAAACCCTAACAAATTAATAACATGCATATCCTTGAAAAACTATTAAACATTTACTGAAACACAGTAAATAAATTATCAATAGCTTGAAAAAATAAAAGCTTGTCAAATGATGAGGTGACAACAGTTTAAGGAGGTTGTTCCTCCCAACCAACTCCTAGAGAAAGCTTAGTCTGCACTTCCTGAGGACCCCTGAGCCTATTTCCTAGTCCTCCTGGTAGAGTACTGGGTGAAGGATGTATCCTTAAGACCTTCTATCACATCACTGATCAAATTACAACAGTAATCCAAACCTTCTCATAGCAGTAAGAACTTCATCCTAACAGCTGCATAAGTTCAGTTCTCAGTAGTTAATCCCTCAAACTCCCTTCCATAAGTCCCCTCCATTGAATTTCTCATATGTACTTCATTCACATTGAATGATCACATTTCTAGAATGAGCAGCCTCTACTGTCTTCAATGGGAAGTTTTATAACAATGCCTAGGTCTTCTGGGTCAATTTTTACTTAATGAGCCACCTGCTCCAATTCCACTTTCTTGGGGAATCATGACTAAAAATATAGGGAAGTAGCCACCTACAACAATTAGAAGTAGTTTGAGGATGCTACCACTTCTCAGTATACTCTCCACCCTCACCAAGTGACCAGTTAACACTCTTTTAATAGCTTCCCTAAGCTGTTGTCTCATCATTTATTTATTTATTAATAAAATATTTTGAAATACATTAATTATTCTTGACCCCACTTGGTCATCAATTACAAACTTAGCATAAAATATAACATAATGTTCCTCAATAACATTAAATTGTTTTGCAAATTGGGGCATGTGACACATGTCTTATCTTCTGGAGACTGTTGACAACTTAGAATCTCATCCATGATAAGTGAGTTGTTGTTGAACTTATTTTGAGTTTCTACGTCAATACTTATTTTGACCTTTCCTTGAATGGTACTGACTCCTTTCGTGTGTGAAACATCTGATTCCTTTAGCGCAATTTATTTTTGCAGTAGCTTGTTTACCAATTCCTACTCTCTCAAGGACTTTTCAAGTGCACACTAGTTTTTTACTAATTCCTTGATTTTTCCTTTTGCATAGTTGAATTCCTCTTCTTTGATTTTCAATTTCTTCCTCAATTCTTCATTCATATCCCCATTCTTCTTTATCTATTCTTCTACTATTTCAATTTGTCCCTTTAGCAATTTATTTTCTTTCCTTAACTTCTTCAAGTCATCTAAAGTGCTAATTAATTCACCTTGCTAGTCTACACCAAAATTGCCCTCATCTTTGGACTTTGAGCTTTCTTCGAAGCAACAAGGATTTTCATACTTTGACAGATTTTGTGAGTTCATCAGTAGAGAGTTTGTTGTCAGTAGTTTTCCCCATTTTGAAAAGTTCCTTTGAGCTTCTTGATCTCTTCTTTTCATCTTATTTTGTAGAGGGAAAATAAATTTCGTTATACATCCATTCCTTCAAGTTTAGATATACTTGTAGGAGCTCCTTCAGTCGAATATTTTATTTCCAAAGTATTCTCAGCCCGAATTAGGGCCATGAATTTTATATCTCTGGTACTATCATTCTCTCCTTCATCTGAGGAGCTATTTTCTTCGATGTACAATCTTTTGTTTTGTTTCTTGAATTTCTTCTTGTTCATGTCTTTGTTCTGTTGAAGTTAGTTTTTTCGTTCTCGATATTCTGACTCTTCCCCACTTCTGCTTTCTTGATTTTCTTCATATGTGCATTTGGAAGACAAATTTCCAATTCTTCCACATTTAAAACATTTAAAAGGAAGTTTTTCTTCGTACTTACCTTTTCCTCTCTTTAGTCTCCTTATGAAGTTGGCCTCTTCTTCGTCTGATGGATCAACTATATTTTTGCATTCATTTTTTCCAGGTTTGGGATTTCATGTTGTTCAGAATGCAACTACTTTTCTAGATACATTCTTGGGTTCAGTGCTCATTTCATATGTTGTGAGTATCCCATATAATTCATCCTTGGTTAGGTCATCCAAGTCACTTTTGTCTTTAATAACTGACACTTTTGGATTGAAGTGTGTGGGAAGAGTTCTCATGATTTTTTGCATAACAGACTTCTCTATAACATTAGCTCCAAGCCCTATTATGGATTTCACCGCCTCATACACTCTTAGGAAGTATTATGAAACATCTTCTTCTTCCTTCATTTCAAGAGTTTCAGGCTGTGCAAATAGTGTTTGTAGTTTGGCCTTTCTAACTTTGGCATTTCCTTTATAGATACTTCGCAATTTATCCCATACTTCCTTCGATATGGTGCATTTCATCACCTTAGTGAACTCAACATCTACTAATCCACATAAAATGGCGTTCTTCGCTCACGCATTCCATTCATATTGTTTTCTATTTTAGGATCAACAGTCGTTGATCTAGAGGTTGAAATCTCACCATTTTCTTCTTATTCATCTGCAGCTTTTAGAAATTCATATCTAAAACTTTTTGGTTTTTCCTTGTTACGAACAAACCTTTTTAGAACCTTCATATATCATTCTATAGGATACACACATCACATTCTTATCAGGACACAATGCTCTAGTTCATGTTCTATATGTATAAGAAGATGCATATAAATATTGAATATTGTTGGTGAAAATTCTTGTTCCAATAAGCAAAGGACTTCAACAACCTCTCCCTCAAATTATCAAAGTTTGCAGGATCTACCACATGCATACTCATTCTCTTCAATATTAGGCCCAAACTTATAATTTCCAATCTTAGCCCCTTTTCCAAACTTGATATGACCACAATAGGTAAAATATCCTCGATTGTGAAATAATAGTCATGGGTCTTGAGGCCTTTTAAGCTATTATTTTCAATTTTCCTTCTAACATTACTACTCACATATCCAATACGAAAGTGAGTATGAGACATCAACGTTAATGATTGTGCATGTTGTTCCTTTGTCCACACATAAGGAGCAATAGGTTTTGTATATTTTCCTTCACCATATTTTTCAAGACAAATATTTCAATGACTCTTTAGTTCTTGAAGGTCTAGGCGTGATGGAACTATATCATATGAACCAAAAAGAGTTGTATAATATCAAAGCTATATTTTTCTCAATATGCATAAAGTAGAAAATATGCCTAATGGTTATATTATTAAAGTATGGAAACTTATAGAGTATGAACAATATTTTTACACCACTATCATTGAGTGGATCATTTTTACTTTCGAGAATGTCACCATTTTCAATAAACTACAATCTTTTTTCTACATTCTGAATAATGTAATCACTTGTTATTGCCGATGGCGATTCACGATTCTCTTCCTAGCCATTGAAATGTGAATTTTATCAATGATATGGATGCTTCATTTTAAGGTAAGAATGATGTCCACAATAAATAAACATATGCAAACTACTTGAGTGTCTCACAAAATTCTTAAAGATGCAAGTCAGACATCCATGGTATCCATGAACATTGAGACTAGTCAATGTACCATATGTAGGAAGATCGTGAATCGTAAGCAATAAAGAAACTCTTAAAGTGAACTTGATTGAATCATTGTCCCTTGAAATTTGATTTGTTTCAATTCCTCTCCACAATTCTTCTAAATCTTCAAATAATGGCTCTAAATAAATGTCAATTGTAGCTTAAGTCACACTTTTCTTTCCTGGTATAGTCAATAACAACACCAAGAAAAATGGTTTGGTTCTTAACCATGGAGGAAAGTTATAATTTATAATAAAAAAATGGCGAAGTTGACTATTTAGAAATCTAATATGAGATTGGGTTAACCCCATATAGAGTTAAACTCAACCTTATATTACGAGGATCTTGGGAAAACTTGAGCTATTTATTGTCAAATTCCATCCACATATTAGCATCAACCACAAATTGTTGTTTTCCATTGGTGCTCTTATTTTGGGCATGCCATTGCATAATATCAACAATTTCTCAACATCTATACATTCGAAGTAACCGTGGTATTATTGGAAAGTGGAAAATAATATTTCTAGGCATAGAATTTGATTTTCACCCTAGTCTATACCTCGGTTCTTTACATTTCGTACATTCAGTCTCACTTGCACGACTTTGTGAAATAACACACAACCATTCACACATGTGTGGATTTTATCATACTATAAGCTTAGCTTAGTGATTTGTGCTTTACATGCACTCTATTTTGTTGAAAATGTGGAGTCAAGTGGTAACAAGTGATGTAAAAATGCCAAAAAATCATTAACACTCTCATTTTTCCAACCATGAACCATTTGCAAATTAAGAATTAGAAGGATTGTTGTCAAAAGACTTAACCTACAAGCACCATACACAAGTTTTGAAGCATCCTCCAAAAATTTGTGCCATTCATCCTTGAAACCCTCATTCATGATTCTATCAACTTCAATGCCTTCATCTAATATTGTTGTGTCTTCATTTGTGTTTGTTTCCTCTTCATTTATGTTTGGTGCCTCTACGTCTCTCATGCTTTGCAATGGTATTTTAACTAGATAACTATTTAGAGGGAAAGGCCTTATACTACTATGGCGATATCTCAACATATGTTGAAAAATCACTTGACTTCTTCTCATCTTCCCACTATGACAACTATTGCATGTACATGCATATATCTCCAATATATTCTCATTGTCTATTCTCTCATCAAGTGCATGGTATTCATTCATTGAAAAAACTTGTCGTTGACTCATCTTCAATTTTATGCATTCAATTATGACACAAATATGTTAATCTTACTTTCAACTCTTTCCATCTTTCTCATCTTGAATTGAAATGAAATATCAAAACCAATTCCTAGAAAGAAAAAAGGAATTTTAAGACTTGATGTTTCCACTTTCCATGGAAAAAGGTTTACTAGGCAGGGTAATTTTTAGGGGCTAAATTTCTCCAAATGGCTATTTTTGGGTTTAAAAAAAAATGCTATTTGGTCATTTTTAGTGTCTAATATCGCCTATATTTGCATAAAGTATGTTTTTTTATCATAATATTCGCCAAAATTTACACATTTCAGTGTTAATTTTATGTTTTGTATTTAATATTCGCCTACCTATCTATAAACATGTTTTTTTCAATCCAAAACAATCGTCTAGAGTACTATACTTAAGTATAATATTAGAATCATTAAAAAATACCCTGTTACTAGGTTACTATTTAGTAGCAAGGGCTCGTGTTCATCAATCATTGTAATTCTTTTGATCATCAATATTTACATGATTAGCCTAAAATGGTCTCACATCTTGGTGCTTGTAAGTTTATTATTGTTAAATTAAGTTCTAGTACAAGGATTGAAATGTTCATGTTTGGGCAGCATCATTCTCTAGGATATTGGCATCAACCCAGGGCTAAGGACCTAGTTTACGACTTTAATAGTTTACTAGTTTAACTTAAACAAATGACTTTGAACTTGGTTCTTTTCTTTTTTTAGATAGTCAAGTATATAGATAGAGTAGTTGTGTGGGAGAGATAAATTAATTAGAACTAGGTATTTGAATTTTATATCTTTCATGTATAACAAGTGAGGTATTCTAGTACTATTAGAAGTGGTTTTACCACATTGGGAGCATGCATTTGGATGGATGTTTAATTGTAAATTAGTTTAAGTACTATCAATATGTCTTTGATAATCATGTTGAGGAACACAACTTTTAGAATATCACAAATGTTGGTCAAGATCTTCTTTTAAAATAGAGATATGTGAGTTGGTAACAAGGTGGGCTATCATATCTTACCTCTTGGACTCAACACCTCTGAAACACTGGTCGGACCACCATTCAAAATATGTATATATATCTTTTCCAGTAAGTAACTAGGTTGTGGAATTCTTTGGCTATGTTAACCCTTGATTTTAGAACCATTTCAACATTAATCAAGATGCCCTTAAAAGATGGTTGTAATAAGACTTGAATACAAAACCTTCTAAATACTTTCCAAACTAAACCACCCTCTACAAATATATACCTATACAAAATAGAGATGTGTAAATACAGATCCTCCCAAATATTTGTCTAACTAAATCACCCTCTACAAATATATATATATATATATATATATATATATATATAGGGATGTGTGATGATAACTAGGTGGTGGAGTTCCTTGCTAGATTAAACCTTGAAATTGTAACCTTCCAAATATTGGCACATCCATCTTTTACAAGGATATTGGTACAACCATATTTTACAATGATATTGGCCCAACCATATTTTACATGAATACAGAGGTAAGGGATTTGACAACTAAGTGGTGGAGTGCCTTGGTATCTTAACCCTTGGAACTTGGAACTTTTCAAATATTGGTCAAACATGAATCCACGCTCTAATACATTGAGTAGAGATGCGAGCTTGTAATTATGTGGAGTGCCTTGATATCGTCAACCCTTGAATTCTAGAACTTACCAAATAATGGTGAAACATGTATCCACTCTTTGAAAATATGCAAAGAGATGTCAGCTGGTAACTAGGTGGAGTGCCTTGATATTTGATCTAGTAACCAAGTGGTTGAGTGCCTTATTTGAATTTTAGATAGTTCATGTCTAATAAATGAGGTATTCTAGTGTTAGAAGTGGTGTTTTACCACATTGGGAGCATGTATCTAGTACTTAACTAGTACTTAACTAGATGCATATTTAATTGCAAATTAGTTAAGTACTATCAATATGGATTTGATTATCATGTTGAGGAATAGAGATTTTAGAATCTCCCAAATGTTGGTCAAATTCTTTTTTTTAAATAGATATATGTGAGATGGTAATAAGGTGGACTACATTATCTTAACTCTTGAACTCAACACCTCTAAAATATTGGTTAGACCACTATTCAAAATATGCAAAAATATCTATGCCAACAAGTAACTAGGTGGATGTGGAATGCTTTGGCTATGTCAACCCTTGATTTCAGAACCATCTCAACAATGATTAAGCTACCCTTAAAACATGGTTGTAATAAGACTTGAATACATAACCTTCCAAATACTTGTCAAACTAAACCACCCTTTTGTTGGAATATATTAAACCCACTCACAACTTAGGATAAAATAATTAATCATTATTTGATTAATTATTCACCCACTAGCTTAATTAGGTGGCACCTTAAAGTCAATGCATGCCATCTATATCCTAGGAATGAGTTATTTCTGATTCTGGGTTCATCTAGACTTAGTATGCAGGACCTTATAGCAGATTCTGTTTTTTTTTTGCTTTTTCTGCTTTTTCTGCTTTTTCTTGCTTTTCTATGGATAAGATAAAAGCTAGTCAACTAGGAAACTGGGAGCTTTTGTTTCCAACCCATCCTCCATTAGTTTTTCTCCATTTTCTAGGATTAGCATGTTATTTCCATCTCCTTGAAAACTCACTCATGCTTTTGCCAACTCGTGAGGTCCTTGATAGATTTAGCAAGTGCTTTATCCACCTATGGGGGTTTGCTATATTTGGGTAAGTCAGCCTTTTTGAGCTTTATGAGTTGTTTCCATACAATTCGACTTTCCTATGAGGGAAGATCTATTTATGTACTCTATTATTCATAATTATTCAATGGAAGGATACACACCAATATTCATCTCTTCATTCATGTGATTCAATCTCTTTTCTTCTCTCTTATTTTCCTGTGTATGCTTGTGAGAATTCTTAGTGGCAAGATCTATTTCCTGTGCTTCTTTTTAGCATCATTTCACATAGCATTGATCTATTATTTCTACATGGTATCAGAGCTACAAGGTTGATCAAGTTCTATAGAGTTGAGGAGCGCTTCCAGTCTCCTATCCCTCTCTGA
>LPNX010708663.1:382126-410050 GCA_001517045.1 Pseudotsuga menziesii
TTTCTTTTTCTGCTTTTTCTGCTTTTTCTGTTTTTTCTTGCTTTTCTATGGATAAGATAAAAGCTAGTCAACTAGGAAACTGGGAGCTTTTGTTTCCAACCCATCCTCCATTAGTTTTTCTCCATTTTATAGGATTAGCATGTTATTTCCATCTCCTTGAAAACTCACTCATGCTTTTGCCAACTTGTGAGGTCCTTGATAGATTTAGCAAGTGCTTTATCCACCTATGGGGGTTTGCTATATTTGGGTAAGTCAGCCTTTTTGAGCTTTATGAGTTGTTTCCATACAATTCGACTTTCCTATGAGGGAAGATCTATTTATGTACTCTATTATTCATAATTATTCAATGGAAGGATACACACCAATATTCATCTCTTCATTCATGTGATTCAGTCTCTTTTCTTCTCTCTTATTTTCCTGTGTATGCTTGTGAGAATTCTTAGTGGCAAGATCTATTTCCTGTGCTTCTTTTCAGCATCATTTCACATAGCATTGATCTATTATTTCTACACCTTTACAAATATATATCTCTACAAAATAAAGATATATGGAAATACAAAACCTCCCAAATATTTGTCTAACTAAACCACTATCTACAAATTATATATATCTATAGAGATGTGTGATGATAACTAGGTGGTAGAGTTCCTTGCTATATTAAACCTTGAACTATCCTTCCAAATATAATTACATCCATATTTTACAAGGATATTGATACAACCATCTTTTACAATGATATTGGCCCAACCATCTTATACAAGAATACACATGTATGGGATTTGATAACTAAGTGGTGGAGTGCCTTGGTATGAATTCCAAAAAACATTCTAGTACATGGAATTCCGGAATCATATTCCTGGGAATATTCAAGAGAATCACTTCTAACTATTTTCCATATGCCACATGCAGAAACATGTTCTTGATTATCATAGGTGCAACTTAGGAAACGACAAATATTGGTTTTCCCATCCAATCAGATCCCTTTAGGAATGTATGAAAATATAATGCCCCCCAAAAGTCAACCTATGAGAAAAATGATAAATAATGAAAAGAAAATAAGACATTCGTCAATTCAATATGCTCATATCCTAATAGCATTGCATCCTAGAATGACTTGGATATTTTACAAAAAGGTAAACACTTTCTAGAGTTAGAGAGAAAAATGATCTAACCACTATATCCTAACAATATCCAAGTATGAGGTGGGGGGAAGGAGGGTGCTCCTCATTGATCCTAGATAATATAATTTTATTAATGTCCAACTAATGACCACAAATTTGGTCAATGGAACTACTGAGTACAATGATGTCATTATGAGGCCATAATATGTGTGGGGATTAAGAAATCAATTCTATTGCTAAAGCCATAGAGAAACAATATGTTTAAAATGCATATATACCACCTTGCATCCCAAACAGTAGTGCATCATGGGTATGATATCGCCATAGAGAATTTTTCAAATAAGATGTTTCCATAGATAAGTCCTTGCAGTGTTACTAGCTGACAAGGCCTATAAAATATGAAGTCTCCATTCTGTGACAAATAGAACAGGCTGAAAATGCATATATATGTTTTGATATACAACAATGAGGTTTTAATCGGGATTTCCTATTGGATGAATTACAATGGTTGTGTGGATAATGATTGGTTATCATCAACTAAACAACTTCCAATGATCAACTATTGAAACAAACCATAGGAATAAAAGACTGCTTGGGGTACGTAATTCCTTGGGTTTATACCCTGCTAAACCACTATGAGTGGCCCACAGATCAGTGCAATGGGATGTCCTTATCTATATCCTAATGATGGGAGTAGGTTCAAAAAACGATCTTGAGTTTCCACAAATATTGAATCAAAGGCACAAGATATCTACTGAGGCTTGCAAAGAGTTAAGGAACATGGAATTGAACAAATAATAGTTGTTGGGACTCATCAATCATAGTGTTGTTCATCCTCCATCTTTCAATTCCCATTTTTTCCAGGTTAAAAAATATATAATACATCCAACTTTTGTTTTGGATATGAAATTTGACTCCATTTTGTTTAATCGGGTCCTATGATCTCTACATAGAAACACATACTATCTAGTTGATCTTGCAGTACAACTTGATGAAGGAAATATTAGTTTAGAAGGGGGGGGCTCCAATTCCTTCCCTATCCATTGAGCATTAAGTATCATAAGGTGGTGATGGACATAAGGATACAATCGGAGGGACAAGAGGATAGGAATTAAAGCCACCTATTATTCTTCCATTCATTTATTTTAAAACAATGGAAGAAGGAATTATTAGGATGGTGAAAGGGTTTTCAGTGTTGTGGGATTTTTATCCCATAGTATCCTCTAGTTTTGATTGCCTCATTTTGGTGTTGGTTCAGGGTGAAGGGCATGTATTGGATCAAAGGGGATGTTAGCGACTCTATTTTATGTCTTAACAAATGCTACTCATTTTGGTTATTGCTTCGAGAGGCACTCTACATCCCAGTATGGGGGAGATCTTGTAACGTTACATAATGTTATGTAATGTTATGTCAGCCATAAATAATAAATAATAGAATTTTTTTTTTATAATTATCCTCCAAAATAAATGTCGACCACAAAAACAACACAATATGGGGAAGATGTTGTAATGTTCATACTTAAACAAAATAATAAAAAGTTGAATTATTCGCAAAAAAAATGTTGGTGGTGCACATGGTCTTAAAACCATGTGCAAGGCCTCCTAAACAATCCATGATTTTATTGTACATGGTTAAGGAGGGCCATGCAAATGGTTTTAAAACCATGTACAAGGCCTCTTAAACAACCCATGGTTTTATTGTACATGGTTTAGGAGGTCATTGAAAATGGTTTTAAGACCATGTGCAAGGACTCCTAAACAACCCATGGTTTTAGGAGGGCCTTGCACATGGTTTTGAAACCATGTATGGGGGAGATGTTGTAATGTTATTTCCTAAAAAAATAGAAAACAATAAAAAATATTATATGTCGACCATAAATAGTATTAAATATTAATAATAAAAATATTATATGTCGACCTTAAATAAAAAGATGTGTCTTTTGGTCTGAATCACACCAAAGTTGATAGTTGAATGCAATACTTAAGAAGAGGTTTGCATCACACCAAGTTGGGCGCTTGATAGAGCCTAGGATTTGGATCTATGCTGGCTATGCAATTTGACTCCATTTTGTTTAATCAGGTCCTACAATCTCTACATAGAAGCACATACTATCTAGTTGATCTTGTAGTACAACTTGATGAAGGAAATACTAGTTTAGAAGGGGGGGATCCAATTCCTTCCCTATCCATTGAGAATTAAGTATCATACGGTGGTGATGGAAATAAGGACACAGTCGTAGGGACAAGAGGATCAGAATTAAAGCCACCTATTATGCCTCCATTCATTTGTTTCAAAACAATGGCAGAAGGAATTATTAGGATGGTGAAAGGGTTTTCAGTGTTGTCAGATTTTTATCCCATAGTATACTCTGGTTTTGATTGCCTCATTTTGGTGTTGGTTTAGGGTGAAGGGCATGCATTGGATCAAAGGGGATGTTAGTGATTATGTCTTAACAAATGCTACTCATTTTGGTTATAGAAATGGCACAATAAAGGAATGTACATTGTGTAATGTGTGAATTCGTATATCTACAATGGAATATAAAAAATTAAGATAGGGGAGCATAAGAATCCCAACACAAGGTATCCAATGAGAAATTGAAGTGGAGCGACTGACATTCAACTTAGGAACATGATTTCTAGGCTAAAGATCACTAGTGAGCAAGGCATGCCACAAAGATGACATGGAAAATGTCAAGTGATGTTATTTCACGATGACAACTATCTTATTTAACTTATGATGTGGAATATGGAAAAAGTGATCAAGGAACACATGCATACCGAAGACCTTACTGCAGTTACCACGGTCAATAGCTACTTTGAATTTGGTTGGAGCTATAGTGTATATCCTTACTAGGCTCTTTTTCCAAACACTAGTAAATAATATTGAACTATTGCAAGATAAACATGTGCGTATGGAAACAAAAAGGAGAGAGGAAACTGAGAATTCACTAACAGAAGAAGGAGAAGTAGGAGTAGATTTGAATTTCGTTGTTGCAGAATCCCTCGCTTGTCTCTTTAGGAGCCTCCAAGTTCTCTCCACTACTATGTTTTTCTCCATTGCAAGAAGTTCAACTATATAGCGAATTTTCCAAACCCCAAACTCAATTTCCAACCTCCGTGAGTTGATATTAAAATACCTAAACCCTGATTTCACACCCCATTCAACTGAAATGCCTCTCAAACACAAAGAAACCCCCTTTCCTCCCACTAAAACTGAAAAAATTGGGGCCAATTAGAGCTCTTACTACACTAATAGTGAATTCATAACTCCATTGAATGTACAAATAGTCAGGTCGAATGTCCACATAGTCCATCTCGATCTCATTGCACTACAGAAACCAACTCCTCCATCGATCGAGGGTTAACCCTAGTCACATATTGCTCATTGCAGTACTATTATTTTCTTAACCCTAGTCGCATATTTCTCCGAACTCACAAATGCCCGACCAAATACACAAGTGTTCCAAAATTAGTTTTCTTGGCCTGCAATGTGGGTTTTTCTTTGTTTATGACTTTTTATTATTTTATTTTTATTAATATTATATTAAATTGTGTTTTTAATTATATTTCATTTCATTTTATTTATAATATTAAAATTTGTTTTTATTTATAATATATTATATATATATATATAAGATTTTGTTTTATTTATTTATTTTTTATTTACAATCTATATTATAAATATATTTTATATTAACATGTATTGCTTGGGTTTTTATATATTAATGTTTTATTGATCCATATATACATATTCTTAGCTCTCCAGTTTGCAATCTTTTTTTATTCCTTACATATATAGGTTAGATAATGCAAGGAGCATAGACAAAGTGAGGCTAATTAATTGAAGTTAAATAGAATTGGTAATTTTAAATAGAAAATGAGACATGACTCGTAAGATGTCATGCGACCCTCAATTTGAAGTGGATCCTCGTTATAATTAGTGAAAATAAATATAACGAGCATGTACTGGTTTACCTGATCATTAATAGTAATTACATATGGAAATTATATAGATCTATATTTCTTATCTCATGAGTTAATAATTAATTGACCAAGAAGTTGCAACATGTTCATATATTTTTCATCGGATGATATCTGTATTTGAAATCGCATTAATTTGAAAGCAACTCACCATGGGAGTTGCTAGCTAGTTGGTGTGACCCTGATTGATATAGTACAATATGGCTGTTACAAAATTATGTCAATGAAGACATCGTATGAAGGTAATGATGGGTGTAATAATGACGTCTCTAGTCAACATATCATGTAGATGATCGGTTTGGTATTTAATTCAGCATTATATGCAGATCATGTAAATTGTGTCAGCTTGTCGAATTACAATTTTTTACGTGCATTGTCCACATAAAGTGACACAATCTACATCATGATCGCTCGTGTTTTTGAATCTGTGACCTACATTAATGTTGCAATTTTCTAAATTTTAACACCATGGATGGGTTCAGTTTGAGGGGGTCTATGAATCCATCTGTAGTGTTTGAAGGGGCCTCTGAATCCATCCGCAGCGTTAAAATTTAGTAAATTGTACAAATTCATTATCAAAATTTTAATTTTCCATTGTCCGAGTGAGACACGAGTGAGACAACTAAAAATGACCAAATAAATGACCAATTGTTATTTGGTCATTTTTAGCTCAGTTCTTATCTTGTGACCAAATTGATCATTTTACTTAGTCATTTTTAGTTTAGTCCTTCTCCAGTGATCATAATGGTCATTTTTAGTTAGCTCACTTAAAATTTCTCAATTTTGGGTATTTATCTCTTGAAAAAACAGTGGTAACCAAATTTTTGGTTGCATGGTTACATTTATCCCTCATTTTGTACTAGTGTTAATAGTTTTTTAAGAGAATTTAGAAGGAAAGCTACCTTCCATTGCCACTACTAAATTTACTACCATGATTAAGACCAACATGATAAATTCAACTTGTTTAGGCCCTTTCAATAACATTTTAATGAATTTGAAAAACATACAAGAGGCATAGGTTCCAAGCTACTAAGGTAGATGGGATACAATGGAGAAGGGCTAGGCAAGAGGATACGAGGCATCTTAGAACCCATTGTAATGCCTCAATTTTAATGAAAGAGAGAAAAATACCACGAAGTTACATGAAGACCACTTTTGTAACTATTCTTCATACAAATATATCATTGGCTTATGTACCAACATAGATCCATCTTAAACCCAAATCTATTAAGCATTGAAATGAATCTAATTTATTGAGGTGCAAATCTTTTTTATCTTTTTTTTTACACATTAAAAAAATGTTTACACCTAAAGAAATTGAATCTCTCTTAGTGCTTAATAGGTTCATAGTTAAGATGAATCTATGCTGGTTTTTATTTTTTTATTTTATAAGTTGACATGAATTTTTTAATTACTTTTTATTTTTATTGCACCGAGAGAAGCGATGTGTTCTCCAACCCAGTATGGGGGAGATCTTGTCCCGTTAATCATGTTATGCTAGCCGACATATATAAAAAATATTAAAAAATAAAAAATAAAAAATATAAATTACATATTGACTTAAATAAAATAAAATAAACTAGCATAGATCCATTTTAAACCCAGATCTATGAAGAACCGAGAGGGATTCAAATGGTAAAAAAATGTACACCTCAAGAAATTGGATCCCTCTTGTTGCTTGATAGATCATGGTTTAAAATGGATATATGCTAGTATTTAATAAGTTATAGCCAACATAGAAATGTAACAAGACAAACGTGACAAACATAACATCATCTCTGTTAGCCTTATGGCTTACATTAGCAATCACATGAGTTAAATGTCACATTATTGTATTTATTATTTGGGATAATAGTCATTTATCCTACATAAGTCTCTAGAAGATATGGAGAAGATTTCCTAACCTAGTCACCATGCAAGGTGTTAGGATCTAGACATATCTCCCATTGAGGTGGCATATTGAGAGTACTATATATTTGTACTCTTTCAATAAATAAAGTGATTAGAGTTTTACCATTTTGTTTTGTGTTTATTTCTTCAATCTCTCCATTCGAGATTCTAAGCACCTCGTTACTCTCTGTAATGAATATAAACCAACATAGATCCAAATTCTAGGCTCTATCAAGCGTCGAGAGGGATCAAATATTTGGAAGTGTAAACCTCTTCTTAAGTATTGCATTCAACTATCAACTTTGGTGTGATTCAAACCAAAAGACACATCTTTTTATTTAAAGTCGACATATAATATTTTTATTATTAATATTTAATACTATTTATGACCGACATATAATATTTTTTTTATTTTGTTAGGAAAGAACATTACAACATCTCCCCCATACATGGTTTTAAAACCATGTGCAAGACCCTCCTAAAACCATGTGCAAGGGCCTCCTAAAACCATGGGTTGTTTAGGAGGCCTTGCACATGGTCTTAAAACCATTTGCAACGACCTCCTAAACTATGTACAATAAAACCATGGGTTGTTTAGGAGGCCTTGCACATGGTTTTAAAACCATTTGCAAGGCCCTCCTAAACCATGTACAATAAAACCATGGGTTGTTTAGGAGGCCTAAAACCATGTGCACTACCAACATTTTTTTTGTTGATAATTCAATTTTTTATTATTTTGTTTTAAGTAGAAACATTACAACATCTCCCCCATATTGTGTGTTTTTATGGCCGACATTTATTTTGGAGGATAATTAAAAAAATTTAATTTTCTATTATTTATTATTTATAGCCGACATAATGTTACATAATGTTACAAGATCTCCCCCATACTGGGCTGTAAAGCGCCTCTCAACGCAATAAGGCTTTAAATCATATTAATAAGTGAATTTATATTATGTAACATTGCAAGATCTCCCGTATACTGATGAGAGATGGATCGAAACGCTCTTGATTCATAAAAACAAAAGAAAAATTGTGTATGGACAATAACAAGGCAACGATTAAGTGGAAACTCAACCATTCTCAATTTCTATTCGATGTATGTCATGACAGTTACCATTTATTATATTCAAGCACAATAAGAATCATAATTTTTAATTTTGTTAATGTCATATTGTGTTCGCTGACATAAAATGCAAACTGTGTGAGGTTGCTAAATCCGAATTTCGTCGTTGACATAGAGCAATGGCAAACGTTCATTTCAATGCTATGAAAAGTAAATTGTTTGTTTATATCTAAATCCTGATGTTTCAAGAGTCAACAGCATTAAAACTGTCATGTCATATGATATGGAATCATTCCATTAAAATATGGATATTTTATCGCTATTTTACTCACAAATTTTGACGCACAATGAAACCCATTCAAATGCAGTTCAACCCAATCAAATGCAGTTCAATGCCAACGAATTTCGATTGAATGGAAACATTGAAGGATATAATTAGTGATTTGGACAGAATGTTGATCCCCATTCAGAAAAGAATTTGTTACAAAAAAGAGGAGGCGTCATAATCATTGACAAAACTCTTAAAGATATATATAGGTCGTGGAGCGCACTTTCAATGCATGAACTAGAGAGAAAGACGTGGCCATCCAAATGTCCAATAGTAGACCGCTGGTGAGCTCATCTAGAATAATATTTGCAATTGCTTTAAGAGGTGTGATAATAAGTTCATATGTTGTAGTCTATTGGTTGTATTTGGGTGGTCGGGAGGAATGATTGTTACTTTTGTCATCTAGCTTCAAATCTTGTAAGTGACACGTTTACACTTGGTGAGCCCCTTTGTAATAAATGTGTGGATTGTGTAATCTGGCCTAGCCTTGTAATATGAGTACCATCACAAATTAGCTACCATAATTTGCATTTTCATAGAACTACTCTGAGACCAAACTAAACCTCTACATTTACCCAAGTCTAAGGATTTTAGTTATAATTTTGTACAATTTGAGGTTATATTGAGTTTTAGGCCTAATTTTTCCATGAGCTCTTATGAGAGACTAAACCTCTACATTTACCCAAGTCATGATATAAATTCCGAATTGAGGGTTTGTTTTTATAAATATTCTGCAAAAATATTGGGTTTTTGTTGACCCCATTGTCTATATTATCTTGAAAGTCAACCATGCATTTAAATCTGACAAGTCAAAACTATGTGTGTGAGCCATGATATGTTGAAGTGCATAACCAAGTGTAGGCCAAACCAACCATGAGAACCCATCGTAGAGCTTGTGCACAGTGCATCAATACAATTTTCAAGATTCATATATATAAATTGAAAGTTATGCAACGAATGTGTTGTGGGATCTATCTCTTCATTTTGTTGGAGGGAAGAAAAGAAATGACTAGTTATTTCTCCATGCATGTATCCCATATCGAGTGGACCACGTATATTGTGTCTCTCTTGAATTGTTCTCTTATGTGTTTTATTTCCGCATTTATTTTGTTTTATTGCCATGTTATTATATTTCTAACATAGAATCTACCTAGCAAAGGTAGTTACAATGACCAAAACAAGTAAATCATAATATGAGCTTCTTTGGATTGTTGCTAGATTAACAAGAACACGTGATATGAAGTCTTCAATCTTTTCAATAATCATCCTAGTGAATGTGTCATTTCTTGGAATTGTCATTCATAAACTAGCTAAGGATCTAACACTCAATCAACCTCACAAAGAATTGTAGAGATCTAGCATAAAGAGTAAAGAAGAATGATGAAAAAACATGAAGATTGAAACTCAATTGAGTAAAACTCACTTGTTTAATTAATGAATTGAATGTGTACATAATAAATACATATCCAAAGGAGAAATTCAAACTACCTTTCATTGACAAACTTAGAAGCTACTTAAACACCATATAGGACAAAAGCTAACCTTCCAAACAATCCTAGCACCCTTGGTTTCTTTCTTATCCATGAGAAAAGTTGTAAAGCTATCGCATTTCATAAAAGTAGGAATAAAGTACTAAAGGCACCTTAACTCAAAAAAATAGAGTAAAAGTAGGATGTGAGGGCGCACTTGTGGATAAACTATGTTAAGTGGATTGGAAAATGGTTAAAATAGTCACTAGGATGATAACTAATGTTGTAACATTATACTAAATCCCTAAGAAGTTAATTAAAAGTTTTTATCCTATGGTTTAGGTGGGATTAATATTCCAACACCCCCCTTAAGCTTGACTTATGTGTGAGTAAAAATGGAGCCAAAATTAGGGCCCAAGAAACATAGGCCTTATGTTCACCCTTTACATTATTCATCCATAGGAACTAAGGAAATAGGGAAAACCTCATGGCAACAAAACCCTCGCCCAAAAATGGACATGAAAGGTAAATAAAAAATGCTTCTCTTCAAACTCAAGTAAGTGAACTTGATCATATGTCTAGAGGAATCTTCTTTTTGGGAAGAAGAGGAGTTTGCTCAACTCGATCAGGAACATAGAAAGATACAAGAATGGAGACTTGAACCATGTAGAGCAACTAAGCTCTGTTGGAATATTCCACAATACTGAGAGGGGGGGCGTGAATCAATATTGTCTTTTTCCCTTTATATAAATAACAAAACACACAACGAATCAAGCAGTTTAAGACACCAATTTTATCGTGGAAACTTCAAAGAGAAAACCACTAATTCAAACTCATTAAAAAGACGAATCTACAAAATTGCTTTATCGACTGCTACAGAAAGGATGTAACAACAACCTGGGTTTCTTCTTACTACAACATACAAGGATGCTACAACAACCTTAGTAGACTTGTAGCCTGCCCTAGTGCCAACCTGCCACCCTAGACTGAATATTATTAGTATGCTATAGAACTGCATTCACTTTTGGACTCTATCACTCACGATCACAGAGACAAATTATTTCTTTCAATCATTCTCTCAATAAATACCTTCATGCTCCCTGCAGATGCATCTCTTCACCAATACATCTTTTCATTGATCGTGCGTTTTCATTAATATTTCAGTCATGACGTTCCGCTTTCTCCATTTCTGCAACCATCCTGAGCCATTGATTTTATATAGGGATTTTCCTTGACCGTAGATCTAATGTTAGGATGTGGATTGTGGAATTGTAACATTTCTTTAAATTCCTTTTCTCGATTTTCACCTTCCGCATTCCTCCTTTCACATTTCTGTGGTGGAATTCGGGTTACAAAAACCCATATTATTCTAGACCTTGATTTCTCATCTTTCGCATTCTATCTTTCGCCTTTCTCTTTCCGCCTTCCGCATTCCACTGGCAAACACTGGGTTGCGGGAACCCATATTATTTTATACTTTGATTTCTTGTCTTCCATATTACGCTTTCCACTTTTCACCTTCCGCTAGTAGACACTGGGTTACGGAAGCCCATATTATTTTATACTTTGAATTCTTGTCTTTCTCCTTCCACATTCCACTGGCAGACACCGGGTTATGGAAGCCCATATAATTTTATACTTTGAATTCTCGTCTTCCACATTCTGGCTTCCACTTTCCGCTTTTCTTATGAACCGTTGATTTCTTTGCGGGTTCACTCCTTACCGTTGATCCATGATCAAATGTGGATTATGGACTTGAGTAAATTTTCTTTGTGTGGAAATCATTCCCCATCGTAGATTTCCTTGCGGATTCAATCCTATCTGTCGATCTACGATCAAATGTGGATTGCAGACTTTCACTTTTTTTCGTACGGAAATTATTCACCACCATCGATTTCCTTATGGGTTCACTCTTGACCGTTGATCCTTCCAAAAAAGGTAGGGGGGATGATAAGTTGTCCCAACCTCCAAGCCGGTGATCTTCTCATGGAGTTCAAACACCTAGATCCCCCACACTACCTTTTCTCTTCACATTGAATAAGTCTAGTGATACCAGTGCATATAAGCACCTACGAACTTAACCGTGCTTCCAATGTGGGATAAATCCCAAATGTAAAATCAATATGCACCATTGATTGACTTGATCAGACAACTGTTGAGTCTTTGTAATGAATTCTGCTGCAAATTCCCATCTTCCTTTGCCTCTTGCAACGATCTTTTCCCTATCACTGACTTTCCCTGTCGCTCGACCTTGTCACTGATTTTCCTTTGTCATTGTTGAACTTGTTTGAAATCAATGATGATTAATGTAATGGATCCTTTGTCTTTTACTGATTTCATCATGTTTTTGGTTATTATTTTGGCATTTGTCAACTCCTTTCACATCAATGACAACTATATTCTCAACAATATCCCCCTTTGGCATTGATGGTAACATCTAAACAAGCTCTTCTTACGGTAGAGTGAATGGAGGTTCTGTTGCCGCTGCAACCACTTCCCCAAAATTTTATAATTTTAGGACCCCTCCTTAGAATTTTGATTTTAAACATTATTTAGAACTGATTCTACTCTTTGATTTTTTTCATTCCATGACTTAGTTTTTTCATTGATCAAATTAGAAAGTTTTTTCACTAAGTTAAAACTCATCTTTTTCTTTCGACATGTCAGAAGAACTCAACAAGTTGAGACAAAACATCGAAAGAAATCAGCTTTTCCATACGATGTTCTTTAGCCAACTTTGCTTTATTTTTTACCAAGGCCTAAGTCTTTATTATAACTATTTGTCGAGTTTATGCCGACAGTGTCGACAAGACTCAGGATTTTGAGCCAACACTATCGACAAAAGCTTATATTTTCTTACCGACGCTCGTTATCGAAGAATTTTTATTGGAATATCCTACCGATTTTTACCGACTGTGTCGGTGAAACTCATGGTTTGCAACCGACGTGTTCGGCAGGACTTAGATTTCACTGTCGACATCTTCTCATTAGAACTCTTTTGTGATTTTTGCCAACGGTTTTTTTTCGGAAATGTTCGACGAGTTCCTGCCGATGGTGTCGGCGACACTTGGACATTTCAACCAACACTGTCGCAAGAAACTTTGAATTCGGCATCGATGCATTGGTAAACTTAGAGAAATATTCTGACTGGATTTTTAAGTTGAATGCCGAAACGACATTTTCATCCGCATGACGTTTATTACCCCAACGACCACATTTTTTGTTGTTTCAATGTTTGTTTTTATATATAACGCGGTAGGTTTTGTGGTTTGTTACCATAACCCCATTTTGGACGCATCCATTTGACTTTTTCCACTTGGAGCTTTCATATTGTTTCGCCAAGCACCGTACCCGCACCTGTAGTTTCTAGGTAGGACCTAAAACTTGTATTTTAAACTTATAAGAACTGCATGTTTAGAGGTTTATGGGTTACCATGATAGGGTTTTTCTATCCATGACCTTGTTTCACAATCCAACCCCAACCCATAAGGTTTCTCGTTTTGACCAGTCGATCACTAGAGTCTTCCTGAGTTTTGCTACATGAGAACCCTCAACCTCATTGAGTGTTTCCTAGCCCGCTAGCCCAGTTGTGATTGGTTTTGTCTCCACCTTCGCTGCACCGTTTTATCATTTAAACCATAGATATGCGTATGTCAAATCTCTTGGTTTTTTATGATGAAATTGTGGCAGGGCGGATGTTTTGCTGACTGCTCGTTGTTTGGTTTAGTTTGTATACAGTGATAGGGGAACCTTTTGTGGATTTACACTTAGTGTACCACTGCTTTTCAAAGTTATGGCATAGGGTTTCCTTTCACGCAGTATTTGACTCCATACTTTTCCCCTTAGAGCCAGCACTATTGTTTAATAGGTTTTCGTAGGTTTTAGAAATAGGGTTTCATTATTCCCTTATGTGTTCATAGTTTCAAGCTGGTTAAGTTGTTTCCGCGAGGTCAGGTCGAAGGTCCAAGCATTGTGGTGTTTTAAAATCTAAATGAATAACGATTGTAAACTATGGAGGAAGTCATCTTTTTAAACTTCTACCGAACATGTACTCTTGGTACCATGGTGATTATGAGATGAAAAGTATAAGGGTTGTTTAGGGTTTTTAGATTCAAAACAAGATTTTATGAAGCCTAGATTCCTCACAGTCCCGAGCTTAATAAATTAGAAGATAACATCAAGACTTGTAAGCTTAGCCAGTTAAATCAAAAGGCAGATAATATTAACGCTTTAAAAAACCAGTGAAAGAAATTGCTCAGCCTCTAGTATTTTCACATGTTTAGAAGCACAAAATGGATGTATTACAACGGTGATTTCACTCCCAAAATAGCACCTGGACCCATGTGATGAGTTTCACTAAGATTTTGCAAAACATATCCTTGTTGCAAGTAAAAATGATTAGACAATGTTTGGGAAAGTTTTCTCTGGCTCACAAAAGTACTTTTGAATTTCCAATGATGAACTGGTAAATATATCTCTATTCTCCTCTATCATAATAAACACTGATTGCAATCTTACTCTTTGAAAGAAACTGTGATTTGTTTTTAATATTGATATCTTATCTTCTCATTTTAGTATTTCATGTTGATGCATGTTGTTTCAATCACATTGTCACTAAGATATCCCTTGCTGTGATCGTGCTAACAATTTTAACCCTCACCTCACACCATGCAAAGTTGGCTTCTATCAAGAACCTTGTCATCATGCATAGTTGCTGCACAGGGAGGCCTGACACAAAGAAAGTTGAATTTCTACATGTGATCTTATTTGATCGATTGTATTTTATGCCTGCACCCATTCCCGAAGCTCAGCTATACTTGGGATTACACTAATACCCCCATCTATGCTGCCTATCAAATTCTTTGGGTGCACAAGTACTTGAGCTTCTACAAGATTATATGTGAAGAATTTCTGATGCCCCTACATGAGCTAATTTTCCTCAAGGAGTGTGACTGTATCTATGAAGGCACCATGGAAATCATATGTGAATACGAGGACTATTATTTTTATAAGGAGGGCACTTACCTAAGGATGTACGAAGGATCTAGAGCCCTTTCTTTGATGCCTAGGTATGCCACGGATTACATAGTCCACAAAGAAGCAGTTTGATAACTATTTATAGATGGTACAGGAAGTTTTCTATTTGACATGAAGAAAGCAGTTTTCCCACCACTGCCTTTCTACATAGGTAGTTATAAATTTACAAGGGTAAAGAATGGATCAGAATTTGTGAAAGATATAGAAAATTTCCACTTTAGAGAAAAGATTTTCCACATAAATGACTCTTTTGACAAGGTTGCAAACCATTTTGCGTCTGTAGGATTTAATTTTGAATACTCTCATCATTTTGATAAAGATGAGGTGGTATATAAAAATGCATGCAATATGACTGCTCTAAGCAAGCGTTTTAAGAAAAAGAGTAGCACCATTGTGGGTAAGGGTAGCAATAGAACAACAGAAGCAGTAGGAAGAGGCTTCAAGGAAATGAGAAGGAGATGCTCTAAGGATGCTGGAAGTAGTTGAGAAGCAACAAGCCCAAGAGGATCAAAAGAAAAAAGAGGAGGATTAAAGGTCACAATAGGCAGCAGAAGAAAGAGCACAGATAGAAGCTAAGAAAGCGGTTGAGGAACTGAGAAAGAAGGAGCAAGAGGATAAATACAGAGAAAACTTGGACCAGTACACTGCCCAAGATAATCCTACGGACCCTCCCACCTCATCAAGTGACACGATCACAAGCAGCCACCTTCCTCTGATAGAGCTTGGATTAGTTCCTTATATTCCATCCAAGAAGCATACAGTGGCATGCTTGGACACCATCTTCTTTGACAAGGCAAAGAAAAGCATTGTTAGAAGGTTGGAGAAAAGGTTAAATATCGGTACAAAACCTAACATGATCACAATGACCAAGAAGACTATTGTTGAAAAAACCAATCAAGATCCCAAATTCCTAGCATCAGTTAGCGTAGCAGCCGCCTAAGCGAACGCTAATAATGTTGACAAATTAATGGAAGATGCATAACATTCTAAAGAAAAGATGATTAAAATGAAAGAAACCCTAATTAAGAAAAGAGGGGAAGGCCTAAAACTTAAAAGGAAACATGAGGAAACTCTTTCAAAATTTGAAAGGATCCAAAAGGCTTATCAAGCTTTAGAATTTGAAGAGGATGAACTGGATCTTTCGGTTACAATCATGGAAAGGGAGAAAAAAGATCTTCATGAAGACAAGGTTTTGGAATTAGAAGCATAAAAATCTGAAGCAAATAGACAAGCGGGGGAGATGAGAACCTAGGCAGAAGAGTTGGAGTTATAGAACATATAATTGGAAATTTAGCTTAAGAAAACCATCGAAAGACAGCCTGATATCACTCCTTTCCGTGATCAAGCCTGCTCAATTCGGAGGAAAATTCATCAAGTCCAATTGAAGATTGCCGAGGATATATATAAGGTAAAGCAAGCAGAAAAAAAGGTTAAATTAAATAGAAGATAGATCACTTAGTTTTAGGAAAGGACTTCTAGAAGTCGGCAAGAAAGTTCAAAGCCAACTGACTTGGGTAGAAGCCAATTTGACTTTTCTCGAGCACTTGCCACAAAATACAACATGATGCCTAAAGATAGAATTGTCGCTCTTTGAATTTCAAAGGAGATATTCTGTAAGGTTGAGAAATGGAATTGTGCATAGTTCTACAAAAAAATGCATGTGGTTCATAAGAAATGTTAGATTCCTTCAGCAACAAATATCCAATAATTCCTAGATAAAGATCAACATTTGAAGTTCCTACAAGATAGGTTGCTTGAAGATGAACAATATATTCAGAAGATGGAGATCATAAAGGAAGACGATGTTAAAACTTGGCTTGCACAAGCCACAGTCAACAATCATCGCTTGGAAGATCTATACAAGTGGACTCCACCAAAAGTGACTGAAGTGGAGTCATAGCTGGTTGTACACGAAGTGGATATGAGGTTGCTAGAGCCAATGGATTATCAAACCATTTCAGAAGAATCTAAGGCGTGGGATGATTACATTTCAAGACCAGTTGGGCCCACTTGATAATTTTTTTTCTGTATTTTGTCACCTTATGTAATTTATTATTATTTTTCTTTCCAAGTGTAAGACAGTAAAGGACAAAATTTTGGAAGTCCTAAGGTTAGGGAAGTTCAAAAGTCAGGGGAGTTGAAAAGTCATTGGAAATTGTATTATAAATAGATGTAAAGGGTATAATAGAGAGGGATTTCACTAGCATGAGTATGTCGAGTCATTTGTATGAAGAACTACTTTTTCTATGAATAAAGAAGAAAACTTTTTGCCGTGGAAGGACCGCACATGCTTTTACGTGGATTGTAAGGAGTGACAATGTTGAATTAATCCGTATTTAGCTTCCGTGCAACTGTGAGATCGTTCTGACCTTATGAATTATTTCTATAATGATGAATGATTTTGCTTTCTATTTGAAATCTTTTGCGTATATTGAGTAATGAATACTTTAACAAAGCAAATCTATCTTTGTTTATTTGTCTATTGTAACCATGTGTGTGGAATTCAAAACAACTATCTGTAGAATTCAATCTGCAACATTACAGTACATTACTCTTTTCTATTTAAATTTTGCTCCCCTTGGGGATAGGATAGATTAGTTTAGAATAGACTAGACTACTTTAGATTTTCTTAATTTAGAAGTGATTGAGGAGAAAGATTTAGGTAAGGCGAGAGGTAAGAACTTGCGCAACTCTTTGGAGGTTCTTTTTATCTATCACTTGCAGTTAGCTTAGGAATTTGCATTTCATCCTTAAAGAAATAAAATCACGTAAATGATGGACTAGGGAGAAACTGGTAAATACTTAAACAATTTTAACCCTACGGTACTTGGGTTTCTAACCGAACAGGTTCCCCATACCAAATGGTAAGCGATCTAGTTGGGAACGCTTACTGGGGAGAATCCCTACTATCGGTACCTGGGAATTTTCCATGCATCAACAGGTTCTCATCCAACTTGATCTTCAATCTAAGGAAGTTGAAACCATGTGCAAATGAGTCTTAAGGTGTTAGAGCCATGAACTTCGAATCAAAATCTTATTTAAACGAAGTATGAACAACTCCAAACAAATATGTTTACTCTTGAAACTTCGGACCAAAGGAGGTTGTATGAACTGCAAGAATGAGATGGAATTTATTAATCAATATTGGGATTTTATTAATAAATAGCATCATTTACCCCTCCTCTAGGCTCTATCCCTTGTCTCTACCCAAAATATAGAAGGTTGTCCTCCAAGGACATTAGTCAACACCTTATAGTTTTAATGAAAATTCCTAACCCAAGGTTTAAATTAGGGTAGAGGAGCTTCCCATGCTTAAGGTTGATGTGTTTGATTGCATGCCAATCACATACTATCATACACGATAGAATCTAGTGGAAGCCTTGTAATCCTAAAAGCTTGAAAATTGTTAATTGTGTTGAACTCTAGATACCAAACTACTATACACAAATATGCAAAGTTTATCATGTGCATATAGAAAGAGTGCATACAACTAAAATAACATCAAGTGGATTTCATATATGCCCAAAATTACATATTTAAACAAAGGTGCCAAAATGTCCTATAGAGTCCAAAACAATTCATGCTACAACAAATAATTACATATATCAAACCCCTTTCCTATATTGGGACTTATTCATAAATAGCACCTTGTGCCCCCTCCTCTAGGTCCTAGCCCTTGCGTGTACCTAGAATCTCAGAGTTGGTCCTCCAAGGGCATTAGTCAACACCCTACAGTTTTGATGAAACTTCATAATCCATGCCTTAAAATAAGGTAGAGAAGCTTCCCTATTAACTTATACATATAATACGTTTAATGCATGTATCCCGAAATTGAAATTAATACATAAATATGACATAAATTTAGTATGGAAAAATGTTAAATGTTTATTCTTTAGTATAAAACTTGTTCAATTTTAAATTATAAATTATAAACAGTTCATGCTGTTATTTGTTGCACACTAGTTTTACATTTTTCAATGCTTTTGAGATGTCATTATACCATATGTATGTATTTTTCTCATGATATTTTTATTGTATTTATGATTACAGTGGCTATTATGGACCAAAATACAAATATTTTGAGAGAGTTTGCAGCCATGGTATATACTCTTCAAAAAATTTGACAGTATTTGTTGGGGGGCATTTTAAGATGTATACAGATCATTCTGCATTGAAATATCTGGTCAATAAGCTAGTTTTGGGGGGGAATATTTTTCAATGGCTTCTCCTCTTCCAAGAATTCGACTTTGAGATTATTGTTAAACTGGGTCGACTGAATTTTAGAAAGACCATTTGTCGAGGCTAGAAAGTGGAGAAGAACCTAGTAATCTCGATGATAGTATTCCTGATGCATAACTATTTACAGTCAATATGTTTGATGATCAGTATATATATATATTATACATTTCTTAACTACAGGATATGCATCACAAGGATTCACTACAACACAGAAGAAACAACTAGTTATAAAAGCTGTAGATTTCCAATTGATTTCTGGACAATTATACAAAATGGGACCAGATGAATCCTTTGTCATTGTGTCTTGGAACATGAGCGACCGGTAGTATTGAATGAAGTGCATGCTAGTGTCACAAGAGACCATATGCAGGAAAAGAGACAATGCATAAAATTTAACAAGTAGGATTGTGGTGGCCTATTTTGCATGCTGACACTAGAGATTATTGCCACAGTTGTGATATCTACCAAAGAACTAGAAAACCATCACGACGAGATGAGATGTCGCTAATACCACAGATAACTTTATAAGAATTTGACAAATGGACTTGTTAACACTCTGTTTTTAACAGTCTAATTATGAGCCTGACAGAAGTTCGAGGAGGATGTTGGATGCGCTGAAGGCATTAAACGGGTTTCATAATCAAAGGTTGAGATTGATCAGACGACAGATAAACGAAATCAAAACATTTCACACGGCGAACATGCCCGACCAAAGACACTTTTACAGATTGTGAAATAGTTAAAGGTTGGAAGCATTCGATGGTGGAGATGAGATCAGAAGCAGATCCACGGTCCCAGTTGATTTCGCAAGCCAAACTTGTGCAGATAAAGTCGCGATTCCAAATCGCAAAAAGTGGTACTGGCCACGAATATCAATGGTCATGGAAAAGAAGGAAAGTGATCTACAGTTGTGGTCTATTTCTCAATGCAAACTAGAAAGGTTTACTAGCCTTGACTTTACCTTTTATATAAGATAGCAAAGTCACATGTGTTTCTATCAAAGTGACCCACATAGGATCTTTTCTTCTGAATATGATCCCGATGCTGTTGTTTCTTGGAGATAGGATTCTTAGTTGGATTCACAACTATTTACTAGCCTTGTCTTTTTGTTCAAGCTGTAACTGCATTTGCATGTGCCTTTCTTGCGCTTATGAGCTTGACGCCAGCTTCCACGCTTTTAGCTCATTGTATAAGCCCTTATCTTTGTTCTCATCATTGCTAAGCTATGTATCATTTTGCCTTTGCAACTTGACACCCTTTACCTTGAGGAGATGTTCCCTAAGCGTCCTTATCTTTCTCTCTTTCCTTGCATTTTGCATAGGTTTGTTCCTCACGCTTGGAACTAGTTTCACCTGCCTATGACACTCGTCTCCTCGCATTTAGAGCATTCTTTTTGCTCTCCTTCGAGCTCGTTAAAAACAGTAAGGAGGCCACGAGTTGACTTTTCTGGACTAGTTAAAACTTCACGGGAAAGATATTGAGTTTCTTTAGGCCCAGGTCTGACTCCTCAAAATAGACTTGACTACCGAGTAAACTTGTCCATTAAGGCCCGTTAAGAATATGTGAATAGGCATCCACATTGGTGGTAGGTTATCACTTTCTCGGACTATGTGGATAATACGAGAAAGGAACACTCTCTTTTCTTCGGAATTGAGATGAGTATTCTCAGGCATAGGTTTATCGCTTTTCCAGACCTGAGGGACTCAACTTATGGAAAAGGAACCCCCGGTATGAGCTTAGTTTTCTCTTTTTTGTGCTTTGGACCAAAACATGAAAAAGATTTTGACTGTACTTTATGTCTTTGTCATGCTCATTAAACCCTAAAGAACAAAGCATCGAGTTTATTGTTGTAAGCCCCATTTCTTGTAATCAAATGGATCTTTCCGAGTGATCTTGTCTTCCTTCACACTCGTAAAACTCAGGCTATATGCTGCTTTTGAAGGAGCGTTGGGTAGGTGGTAATTGTTATAGCTGATTTTACCACTCCAGGTGAATCACTCTGATATGGCCTTTCCCCTATCCCTCTGTAGACTCCTTAGACCCCTTGGACCATTTTTTGTTCTTTGATGTTTCCTTGACCATCCCTAAAAACATGTGAAAATTGATACACGCGACTTTTAAACCCTTAATCGCATATATACACAGGTTTGACCACTAAAACCACGTACATCGAGATGTGTACAAAATCCAAATCCTTTTGGAGTTTTCCTTGAAATGGATCCGACTCATTTGACTCCTAGCCTTCCCTATGCCTTGAGATCGCTTAGATTCGACCTTTCATTACCCCTTTGAAAATATATATAAGGAACTCTATGGTACATTGAAGGCATATGAGAGAATTGAGAGCAAAGAAACTATAGTCCATTGTTGCCGGAACTTATGCTTGAGTCTGCATCCCTTTGTCCCCTGGAGCACTTTTTTGTTCTTCCCAAGCTTGCCTTTTGCTTGTGAGCTTGCTATCGAGAGATGGAGGATTGAGGTGGTGGAGGCCCAAGTGGGGGATTCAGTTTCTCTGATTCGCAGACGTGCCAACAGAGGTTGTATCCATTGTAATCTCTAATTTTTATTAATAGAAATATATTTTCCTATCTAATAATGTATGTTTGAATGAATATTTTTTCCATGGATGTTTTCAAATGCTTATACATTGTTGATTATATATGCTAGAATAGATCTAACACCAATATATATAGTATGCTTGTATTGTTTACTTGTTGTTGAGGAAGTAATCTATCAATTCAATATGAAGTTGGAAAGCTCAACGAGGATCTACTTCAACCGTCTGGAATAAGGTACGAGGTCTGATCCTTTAGTGTTAGATGTTTAATTTCTATTGCATATTGGAAAGGATTGATTTCTGGAGTCAAGCTGTCTATTGTGGTACCCCAAGCCATAGGAACTTCTCTCCGTAATAGAATTGGTGACTCCACTGGGGAGTTCCTAGTAGTTGTCCTTTGGGGGTTTTCTATCGGCATTCAATGACTTTGAATTGCTCTTTCTCTCTTGTTTCTGTGTCAGGTCTAGGGGCATGTTTGCCTGGTAGTGTTTGATTGGTGTGAAGTTTGTCTCAGCTTGTCTGTTTGCCTTTATTTTTTATGCATTTTTCTTCCTATACGTGAGTTTTGAACTCACAGTCACGTATACCTGCGGGTTTCTCTGCTATTTCCATGTATACACGCGGGTTTACTGCAAACAGTCGCGTATGCCATTATTTTTTTCTTTTAGAGGAATTTAAATGGTTGTTGGGTGAAGTTTGATGATTGCTAAGTCTCCTTTGATACTGCCAGAGTCTGTATACACCTCTGTTTCTAACCAAAGACATTTTTTTTAGGGCAAATTTCTTTTTTATGAATGTTCTTGTCATTACATTTTTTATTTTTTGTTTTGGGATTAGTGCATTGGATTTCTTTTACCTTAGTGCTTTGCTTGAGTGCTGCTTGAGTGTGCTTGCAGAGTCTGGGGGTTGTAGAATCATTCTTTTGATTTTTATATCTCACTTTATTTCAAAAAATCCAAAAATATTTGTGTATCATCATGCATTGCATTTTGCATTTTGCATAGTACTTGCACTAGATTTGCTTTGGAGTATTAGTTAGGATTTCATATAGGAAATATTGCATTTATCATTTGAAGAAAATTGTGCATTTCACGTAGTAGCATACCTTGTTTTCATGGACACAATGCATTTGCATTGATTGTTAGGTGTGCATTTTACTTCATGTTGTGTCATAACACCATTAGTTGCATGGCCATGTCCTTCTTTTGAGTAATAAAGCCAATTAAAATCAACGCTTAATTAAAATGAATTGTGACTATTTTATTTGATAGGGTTCACCAACAAGATTAGGTTTTAGGGTCTTGGAATAGTTCATTGTGAGTAAATTCTCCAAGACCACTAAACAAAAACATGTATGTGTCTATCCAGGTGAGTGTGTGAAATATTTGGTATAACCAGTGTGCTTGGTAAATTTCTTTTTTATGAATGTTCTTGTCATTACATTTTTTATTTTTTGTTTTGGGATTAGTGCATTGGATTTCTTTTACCTTAGTGCTTTGCTTGAGTGCTGCTTGAGTGTGCTTGCAGAGTCTGGGGGTTATAGAATCATTCTTTTTCTTTTTATATCTCACTTTATTTCAAAAAATCCAAAAATATTTGTGTATCATCATGCGTTGCATTTTGCATTTTGCATAGTACTTGCACTAGATTTGCTTTGGAGTATTAGTTAGGATTTCATATCGGAAATCTTGCATTTATCATTTGAAGAAAATTGTGCATTTCACGTAGTAGCATACCTTGTTTTCATGGACACAATGCATTTGCATTGACTGTTAGGTGTGCATTTTACTTCATGTTGTGTCATAACACCATTTGTTGCATGGCCATGTCCCTCTTTTGAGTAATAAAGCCAATTGAAATCAACGCTTAATTAAAATGAATTGTGACTATTTTATTTGATAGGGTTCACCAACAAGATTAGGTTTTAGGGTCTTGGAATAGTTCATTGTGAGTAAATTCTCCAAGACCACTAAACAAAAACATGTATGTGTCTGTCCAGGTGAGTGTGTGAAATATTTGGTATAACCAGTGTTTCTCAGGATCCTCCTCTCAAAAGGGAGTTAAGCACGAGGCAGTGTGAGCGGTTATTGATTGGGATGACCCCTAGTCATAACTGAGTAGCACCGGAGATATTTCCAGGATTGTATTTGTATTTGGGGGCTCTTTCGAGAGTTTCGGGCTTTGCTACCCTGCCCATACGGTCAATCCTGCCTGCGACTGTCTACTTTAGGATTGATTATGTTGAGGTGACCTTAGTGGCCTTACCTAGGATATCGAGGGGGTACTTTGCAGGGGTTATTCTGCGGGTGTCCCAGCCAGGTTGGGGTTGGACAACACAGTCGCTTTACGCGTTGAATCTGAGGGCCACAATAATTGGTTACGTACCTCTGCTTGTTGTGTATGGGAGTCTCAAGCCTCTCCTAGGTGAGACATACCTGCTTCATTCAGGAGCTCACTTATCCTACCCTTGATTGCTTGTATTTGGCTTTAGATTTTATTGGTGATTGCTCTGTGCACATTAGCTTGCTTAGGGTTTGCGTAGATAGAGAGTCTTTTATATTTTTGAGTCATTGTGGATTCGGGTGCAGCTCCTCGCCATTTTCATCATTTAGTAGGACTTCCACCTTCTACATCTCCTCCTCCTTTGGGAGAGAGAAATAGATAGTCTAGGTGGACTACTTCGTACATTGATTCACACACCATGGGAGACCATATAGAAGGTATTCCTGAACCACCTTCTCCCATTTAGGTGGAATATGGGGAGTTTAATCCTACCTATGATCCTTCACCTGACTTGGCTGAGTTAGGTCCTGTGATTTCTAAGATAGGAACCTTTCATGATAGACCTACTTACTCTAGGGTAGATTCCCCATTGACGCATCACTGGTATGGAATGTCGGAGGATGACGAGACTCATTTCGAACCCGCGAGCACTAGTTATGGTAGTTATGGTATGTCTAGTTTTCCCACACATAATTTGGCATTTCATGTCGAATCTAAGTTAGAGCCTAACACTATGCATGGGGGCACTCTCATTCCTTACCATGCGGAGAGGTTTGGGAGCACTAGTCACATTGCACCTTCCATCCCGGCGGTGGAAGCTACATCACATATTCCTCTTAGGTCTAGGGTTAGTGATCCTATTAGGATACCAGATCCGAGACAAGTGACTATAGGGAATAGTATGTACATAATTACATAGATCCCTTCGTCCTCTGTCCATAGTTATTTGAATGTTCACCGTCCACCTCATTCACGTGGTCCTTCAGGTCGAAACGTTGCTACAAGTTATATCCGTACTGCGGTTACTAGACCGATAGTGTCTCAGTTTCATGCACCACCTGTTGTTTTGGGAGGTCATGTTCATACTTCTAGAGGTCACATTCCTACTTCTGGAGCGTATGTTCCTACTTATGGAGTGTCTCATGGGGCATCTCATGCGATGACCTATGGACCTTATTATGGGATGCAGTATGGACAAGGTTCTTCACCTTATGGGGGCAGGTATCAACAACCTACTTACTCTCCAAATCATCGGCTTTGTAGCTCCTAATCGTCAAGGTTCACCACACTATGGTGCTTCCATGCCACCCTATACGGGTCAAATGAGAGAAGGGCACTATGGCCAAGGCCATGGTGGTAATCAGACCTATGTGAATCAGAACTATCAGGGAGTGGTCCATAGACCTCATCATCCTAGGATCCCTTTCCTCGTAACGCTGAATCTTCCTGACTTGTCAAGATTGACGAACGATCCTGTAGCTCATGACCCGGCTTGGCCGGCTGTCCCTACTAAGCTTCCCTTGGACATACCTAAATTTGAGGTCAAACTGGGAGAGGATCTAAGCGAACATGTTACTACCTTTCACCTATGGTGCTCTTCGAATTCCTTACACTAGGACTCCATCCATTTAAGGCTGTTTCAACGCACCCTTACAGGGCCTGCCACAAAATTGTATATAGAGCTACCTAAGGGGTCATTCGCTTTGTTCGATGACCTAGCGATGAATTTTATTAACCACTTCCAGCTACTAGTGCATTATGATGTTGGTACTAAACTCTTGTAGACATTTCGGTAGGATAAAGCCACACATATCTTGGATCATATCCAAGAGTGGTGTAGACAGAAGAGGTTAATTAAAGCCTTTATACCACCGAAATTCCTCCTCGAATGGTTCCTTAAGTCGTTATTACCATATATAGCAAAAGATGTTTCTACATCCGAAGTGCAAAATGAGGAACAAGTGATTTTTAGGGCAAAGGAACTGGACTTGATTTATGCTCAGTCTGGTTTGTTATATGAGATCATTCCTAATGCTCCGCATTCTAGTTTCGACCCCAAAGTTAAACCTGGACCACATGCCGATGGCATTGTTGGTTGTGTAAGTATGAAACCTGCGGATTCGGTTGCAAAACAAGTTAGTCAATTGTTAATCAACCAATCTACTTCGGGACAAGCCACGGCTTTGTCTCAACCCACCCAAATGGCAAGTGTACTTTCGGTGCAATCGTCGGACCAGAAGGGTAACCAGCAGCTCGGACGGAATAAAAAGAAGGGTAAGAATAATCGTAAGGGTGGGAATAGGAATGAGAATGCTAATAATGACAAGAACGTCCGCAATGCTGGGGGGGACAAGAAAGCTAAACGTAAGGTTAAATTCCATTGCAAGTTGTGTAAGGACGATCACCTCACTTACTTGTGCCCTCGTATCAATGAAGCCTCGAGATTCTTGGCACAGGGCCCAGTTGTACTAACTAACCCTTTACCTCACAATCAAAATATGAACTCGAGGACCCATGATCAGTCTGGTGTGATCAATATCTGCCAGAGGGTAGTGGTCGTGGTTGCATTAACATGGTATGTGCTACGAAATTTGTGACCCGTGCAAAGGACTATGGTTCATCACAACCCAGCCCAGGAAAGGAACCTGATCCACTAGGGTCCCCTTTGGGTATTAAGAAACCTATGGATAAACCTGAAGCTGCACCTCACATTCCTAAGGGAGTCCTTAAGCATTTGGGGCACAATCCTAATGCTCGAGCCGCCCAGAACTATTTAGTTGTCGAGGATTTTGGCCACACTCCTTGTGCGATGTCTGCATTAGAAGTGCTTCAGAGTTGTCCTTCACAAAGGAAGGCTTTGCTTTCTGCCCTTGGTGTGAATGATGATGATTCTTCCTTCGTGATTAAATTTGAAACCACAGGACTTCAGCCTCGCTTGCCTTACTATGTGTCTCTTTTGATTCACGTAGAATGTCTTAACATGACCATCAAGCACACTATGATTAATGAAGGCGCTGCCACTTTTGTGATGTCCTTATCGTGTTGGAAGGGTTTAGGTTCCCCTGAGCTGTCTAAATCAATGACCATGTTAACTTCATTCGATGGGAGATCGTTTAGGCCACACGGGATCCTTCCTTCCCTTAAGGTCTGTTTGGGAGGGAAGACCGTTGCGATAGAGGTCGAGGTGGTTGATGCGCCCCTTGACTACAATCTCTTACTGGGTAGGAATTGGATGTACATTATGCAAGCCATTGCTTCTTCCCTATTTCGCATTGTATGCTTTCCATTCAATGGGAAGATAGTCACGATTAATCAAATGTCATTCAAGAATCCGTCTGTTACTGCATCTTCGGGATCTTTGATCCCGATCGTTGAACACTCTTAGCCAACAACTGGGAGTGTGGGTGTAGGCATGTATCCATCCCTCATGGGAAGCTTTAGTTGCCCTACATCGATCCTTATGATAGGGTCTAGTTCCGGTGAGGGTTCGACATCTATGAGATCGGTGTCTTTTCGCACGAGTCATATGGAAGATCCTTGGATTCTTCTTACACCGAGTACTCCGAGTAATCCCATCGTGACGGACGTGCCGTTTCCTGCAACTATGATAGGTTATCAAGATAATCTTGAGTGTGTTGCAGACCCCAGTCCTTCCTCTTCATAGACGAACGACTTATACTATGAAACGAGAACTCGACACAGTTCTCGTTTTTCTCTCTCCTAATTTTAGTAGCTATTTTAACCCCCGTTTCAAAAAAGGTTGATGCCAGTATCAGACATTTTCATTTTCAAACATTTTTTGGGGCCTTTGAATTATCTTTGTTGTAAAATATTTTTAATTTCTATTTTCTAGTGTGTTTTTTGAAATTTAACAAAATAACATACATTTTAAAGCAATTTATAATGAAAAACATATACATTTTATGATTTTTTCTATAAAATAAGACATT
>LPNX010708663.1:412316-464821 GCA_001517045.1 Pseudotsuga menziesii
CGGAGGATGAAGACCCTTATGTGCTTCCAGCATGGGCAGTGCAGTCTTCTCACACACACAACTTCCTTGATACTGTTTTCCCTTCAGATGAAGTGATTATTGAGGGCATGTCGGGAGTTGAGCCACCATGGGAAGAACTCCATCATAGATCTTACTTTCTTCCCGAGCTTGACCGCTTGGAGCGTGAGGAATTTAGGGCGGTTCTTAGTGAGAGAGTTGGTAGTCCTATGGTTCCATTAAGCTCTCCTGGTCTGATGGCTAATGGAAACATGGCTAACATATCTTCAACGATTCCCATCAACATCTCTCGCGATCCTGGCAGGATAGAGAATGTCTATATTGGGGCGGAATGTTCCCATGCTGAGATTGAAGAATACACCGAGCTGTTTAAATAATTCCGTGATATCTTTGCTTGGTATTATGATGAAATGACAGGAATCGACCCTCGTATTGTCGAACATGAGATTAAGAATTATCCCAATGCTAAGCCTGTTTGACAATGCTTGTGTACAGTGAATCCTAGGAAAGCACCTGTGATTAAGGTAGAGATAGAGAAACTATTGAAATTCGGTTTTATCCATCCCGTTCCCTTGATGGAGTGTGTTTCAAACCCCGTTCCGGTGGATAAGAAGCAGGGAGTGATCTGCATATGTACTGATTTTCGTGATTTGAATCGTGCCTGCCCTAAGGACAATTTCCCCACACCATTTATTGATCAGATTTTGGATGAGTGTGCGGGTAGTGAGGTTTTTTCCTTTATGGACGGCTTTTCCAGATATAATCAGATACAAATTAAACCCTAGGACCAACATAAGACTGCATTTATTTGTCCTTGGGGAAATTTTACATATCGGAAAATTCATTTTGGCCTTAAAAACGTCGGAGCTACTTTTCAGCGGGAAATGACCTTGATATTCCATGATCTCAAGTCGATTATCAAAGTATTTTTGGATGACCTTGCTGCTCATTCTCGTATGAGAATGCGTCATTCCAATCACTTGAGATTGGTATTCGAAAGATGCCGCCATTATTTGGTTAGGTTAAATCCTCACAAGTGCATCTTTTGTGTGAAGTCAGGTTGCTTGTTAGGATTCATCATTTCTAAAGAGGGTATAAGAGTCGACCCTTTGAAGGTTGAGGCAATACTTCAGTTGTCTCCCTCGAAAAATATTCGTCATCTTCAATGTTTGTAAGGCATGGTAAACTTCTTACGGAGATTTGTTGTCAATTTTTCCAACTTGACTAGAGGCTTCATGTGTCTTTTGAAGAAGGACACCACCTTTTGTTGGGATGAGTGAGCCCAGGAGTCCTTTGATGCGCTCAAGCAAGCCCTAGCATCGGCCCTAGTGATTAGTCCCCCAGACTATAGCTGTGATTTTTTACTTTATGTGGCCGCGTCCATGGAGAGGATTGGTATGGTTTTGGTTCAAGAGGATGAGGTGCTGCAAGAGCATGTCATATACTATCTGAGTCGGAACCTTATTGACGCAGAGATTCGTTATTCTCATGTTGAGAAGCTTGCTTTAGCTATTGTACATGTGGTTCAACGGTTGAGACATTATATTCTCCTTCGCCAGACCTTGGTTGTATCCCATGTCAATCCGTTTCAATTCGTCCTCACTCGAAGGATGATTGGGGGAAAATATAATAAATGTATTGTCATCCTGCAAGAATTCGATCTCGAATTTGTCTCAGCAAAATCAAAGAAATCATTAATTTTTGCAGAGCTTATATTGAATTTCCCAAGCAAGGCTGAGGAGTTGGTTTGTGAAGATACGTTCGTCGATGAACACATCTTCTTAATCTCAACTTTAGACCCATGGTATGGGGATATCATTATATATTTACAAACATTGAAGGTACCTACTCACCTCTCTCAAGATGAACGATGACGATTATGTCACGTGTATAGGAATTACCTCATAGTGGATAACACTTTGTAGCACTGTGGGGTAGATTCTATTTTACTATGTTGTTTAACTCATGAAGAGGCTGAGGCAGTGCTGAATGATTGCCACGGAGGGGTGTGTGGTGGTCATTTATCTGGGCTTTCTACAGCCCAAAAAATCTTAAGAGCGGGTTATTTCTAGCTGTCGATCTTTAAGGATTATGTAGATGTGGTCAAGAGGTGCCACCCTTTACAGGTGTTTGCATGTAATATGCACTCAAAACCTGCCCCGTTACATCCCATCATCACCGCCGGTCCCTTCACTAAGTGGGGGCTTGATTTTATGGATTGCAACCCAGCTTTAGCTGGGGGGCATCATCATATCATAGTGGTTGTTGATTACTTCATGAAATGGGTTGAGGCTATGCCTACAGTTAAATCCGATGGTGAGATAGTTGTGCACTTCATATTCAACCAAATTATTACTCAGTTTAGAATTCTGAAAGAGCTTGTCACTGACCATGGCTCGCAGTTTCAGAATCGTATGATGGAAGAGTTGGCATCAAAGTTAGGGTACAAGCAAGAGAATTCCTCCTCTTACTACCCTTAGGAAAATGGATAGGTAGAAGCAGTGAATAAATCACTCAAATCCATTCTCCAACGAACCATCGCACAGAGCAAGAATAATTGGCACATCATGTTATATCCTGCTTTGTGGGCACATTTAGAACCGCTGTTAAGACTACCATGGGTTTTTCTCCATATCAACTTGTACATGGAGTGGAGTCAATATTGTTGGTTGAATGCGAGAATCCTTCTTTGAAGCTAGCCGTAGAACTCTTACCAGACATTTCACCATTGGAGGAGTGTTTGGTCCACCTTGAGAAACTTGATGAGCAGCGTCGAGATGCCTTGGTGGCTCTAGAAGTAAATAAATGTCACGTAAAGGTCTAGTACGATAAGTCTGTCCATCTGAGGAGGTTTAGTGAGGGAGACTTGGTCCTTTTGTGGGATCAACCGAAAGAACCCTTAGGGGTAGGAAAGTTTAACCCCATGCAGCGTGGTCCTTACGTCATCAAACATGTGTTAGATAAGGGCGCTTATGAGTTAGTGTATTTTGAGGGAACGGCCTTGGCGGAGCCTAGAAATGGGCTCTATCTCAAGAAGTACTATGCATGATTTTTAGCCAAGGTTGGTTATTGTATATTATTGTACAGTTTTGCATAGTTAAGTATTTTTCTTATAGTGATTGGGTTTGTGATTAGTTTCCGTTTCTTTTGGCAGATGTCAATGGAATCTTCCACCTACATATGATTCGCGGATGGTGCGAGTTGTCACACTCAACACTTAGCCTCTACTGCTTGGGTGATTTATACTCCTATGGGTTAGGTACTGTCTTTAGGAGGCATATGTTTGCGGCCATATTCAAACAATGTGGCTGAATATATTTCCGTTATTGAGCTTCTACGGGATGCCATTTCACATGGCGTTCTCTCTCTTGAGGTACATCTTGATTTGGATTTAGTAGTGTCACAGCTTAATGGTTTGTACCATGTTAGAGATCTGACGTTATTAAGAAGATTCTTATGTGTGAGATTATTAGAATGGCAATTTGACAATATAACATACATACATATTCCAGGAATTAATAATCAAGTTGCTGACTCATATTCTAACTACGTGTTAGATTGGCATTTTTTTCATACACAATAAATTCATCACAAACACAAATTTTTACACATGTAAATAAATAAACCGATCACCATAAATTTTTTATATAACATCCAAAATGTGTTAATACATAGTGTCATGATACAAAAATGGGGCTCTTGAGCCACCAAGATATAATACATGGTAATACAAAATGTATAGCTCCCAGGTAGGTAAGCCTGTGGAGGAGGAGGGGGGTTGTGATCATGGAAGGTCACTACGAATCTAGCTAGCCATCGGGATAATCGCACCCATGCCCATGGTACACCCACCACTTAGCGCTACATAGCCTCAAGCAATTCCTCGACTTGCACCATGGGAACTCTATGTGTCAGCCTAACAAAATTGGTATGAATGCTCTGGAGCATCCGCTCTGCATCCACACCCGTGATATCATTTCCTCTGCCCCTTCGTCTGTGACGGGGGAAGCCTTTAGGCTGTCATGGTCCCACATCTGCATGCAAATGGTAGATGTCACTATGTATTGTCACCCAAAAAATATGTCTTTTGATTCCATATAATTAGAAAACACAAAAAAATTAAATAACTCAAAAATTTAAAGAGAGGGTCGAGATTCGTTACCTATGTCACCGTATGCCGATCTTGGTGGTAGCGGCATGTCTGGGTCCCCTTGAAAATATATCCTCGCATAGGGGTAGTCATCGATGGCAACTATCTGTCATCGCCACCATGGAAAGAAATTAGCTGGATAGGGGTTGGCCACCTTACCTCCCCCCAGTCTACGCATCGCATCTACCCAACACCATTGGGCCAGATCTCAAACCCCGTGAAGAGGAATGTCAACTGTGGGGATCAATCTTGGAACACGCTCAAAGAAAAATGTGCTCAATATGCTGTTGAACCCAATGTTCCGTACCCTACCCAGCTTACACTCACTGAGTTGATGTTTCATGTTGCTCAGTAGTGTGGTGCTCCAGCCATAAACTGTGGGTCTCATGCACTCCACTACATAGAACATCAGAGGCCGCGAGGCCTGGTGGAGTGAAGCCAAGCCTGCTATCCTGCCCAATGTCAATAGTATGGCCTTTAGGCCCAGCACCTATATAGAGTTGGTTGGGATTTGAATCCCCACCTTCTCCATGTCTAGATAGCAGTACACCGCAATGTACTCATCAATAGTCAGGCCACCTCGGGGCCCACCATGAGAACGAAGGTTCACTACTTCCCCCCATTGAGAAAGTCCAGTAATGAAGTATATGTCCTCCACCTCTATAGTGAGGGACATCCCATCCATCTGGAAGGACTCAGAGTCTGGATCCCAATAATCCACCAGCATTCGATCTACAATAGTCTTGGTTTGGCCCTCAAACCACCAAGACACCAAAACTTGTAGAGTCCACATGTATGCAACGCTTGTTGAGCCATTAGATTGGCCCATACTACCTCCTCTACATCACCATGTTCACGCTCTCTCCATTCTAGGACCATCCTGCACAAAAAATTGCAAGTTTGCCTATTAGATTACTTAAAGAATCTCATGCACGACCGCATACGCGACTGTTTGCCTAACAACCGCATATGTACACGACTATAAGGGCATTTTCCGCGTATATCCATCCCTATACATAGAAAAACCCTCGATTTCCATGTGGGCCGCAGTGCCTTTTTTAGTTTGTCCTAGAAACCTCAAATAACCATGGAATTTGATAAAAATTGCATTGAAATGGAACATAAGAGCATGGGTAAGTATCTGGAAGAAACGGTAGTGGATTCTGCCGGCTAGATCTCCTGGAATTCGCTGTTGAAAATTTGAGTTCAATTGGGTAAAAATTTCAAATGCTTTATAATGTTTTGAATTTTTTACTATTTATGGAAAATTTTCGATTTTTTTCAAATTTTTACCCCCTTTCCTATAGTTTGGACTATTTCTAATCATTTTGGACCATTTTTGACCTAATTCATGATGTAGGAGACCTTTTTGAGTGTCGTTTCAGCCGTTAGATTGACCCGTTCGTGCCAATCTCAGGTATCATGTCTAAACTGGCATATAGGTTAGGCTTCATCATCATTTGCATTTTGCATGACCTTATGACCATTTCATTATAGCCTTAGGTATGAACCCACTCTACTATGTCATGGAATCTTCTTGTTGTTTTAGAAGTGGCATGGTATGAGTGGTAGAGCTTGACCTTACATGGGTACCCTAGTTAGCACCTTATATGTATTCGGTGCCCATGCTAATGTTTTGTCCTTTAGGGTGTGGTAGTCCATTGTATAGTATTGCCATGACATTTCGTAAGAGCCTCATACTCCTCTTGATCTTTTTGCTGGCCTATTTCCCTCAGGACTCCCTTATGTCAAGTTGTAATTGCATTATCATGAGCTTTGCTTTCCTTATTGAGCTTTATGCCGACTTCCCTGACATTGCGGTTCAGCCATATAGCCCAAGCTTGTCTCATGTCTAGCCACGCAGAGCCATTTTATATATCCTTTGTAGCTTGATTCCCTTTTTACCGGGAAGGGATTTTCCCCCGAGTGTCGACATCCTACACATGTGTCCATGCATTGAGCATAGGTATGTTCCACTGCTTGGAACTATTTTGTTTGCCCCTATGGCACTCGTCTCTTTGTAGTATGTAACTATAAAGCACTTTTATTCTTTTTCAAGCTTTTTAAATATTGAAAAAATCCAAAAAAATCAAAAAACCAAAAAGCCGGAAAAGGAAAGATGTTATCTTTGGAAGCTATCAAGTCATGTCGCCTTCGAACAGAGCACTGTATATCACATCCATTGGTTGGGTTTATAGTTTTACTTTAGGAGCTGTACTCATTTATTTGAGTTTATCTCCACTGAATAGTTAAGCTTCCAATCCCTATGGAGCCTCTGTCGATGCCTCCTATGTCGTAGAGATGTCCCAGTTTGTATATCAAGTCTATGCTTCCTTTATTCAGTCACCATACGCCATTATGCTCTTGTTTGAAGGAAATTGAAACCTGAGTCGGCCATTCCCGATACAGTTACTGGTTCATGCACCTTATGATTGAGTCCTTCCACATTATACAGCTTTGCTGAGTACCTTGTGTTGGATGATGGGGGATGCCTTAATGCCCTCCTTCCAGCAGATTTCATCCCATCGACTTCATATCATTTATTCTGGGATTGGAATCTAGAGTCATTTTGAGTGCCTTAAGACTTGCAGTCATCAATGGCAGGTTCTCTCACCATCGACAGTCTTTGGGAATACATCAATGTCCCTTGATTGACGGATCTTCTCAAGTGTTTGACCTCAACACATTTATTCACACTTGTTAGTTTGCACTCTAGTACCTTGATTCCCATTTTCATTATCGGTGGGTGATCTTGCGTTTGTTAACGGTATACTTCAATGACCAGTAATCAGACGATGGACTACTATGTTCAACCTCGACACCTCTATTCACATAGTAGGATATGTACTTGTAGCAGTTTGTGTAGAAGAATTTCCAGATTGGTGGCATCTCTTATATGCTACCTCCTTAATCGTGCCAGTGTTCATGAGATTTCAGCTCTCTTGACTTGATTCCAGTATATGTTAGACATTTCCAACTATTATGGAGATCTTGATCCATTGTATATCTTCAGCCATTATGGAGATATTGATCCTTTATATATCTTCATCATGGAGATTCTGATCTATGTATATTGTACATGGTGATGACCACTTATGTGGTATCTTGTATCATGCCTATTCATGGCCATTGTACTCTTATGTATCCGGGACTGCTATATGTATTCGTAGTTATATGCAGAGTTCTATCATTGTACTATGCTGATTGGGTGGCTGGTCTTCCATTTGGGATCCTTCATCACTCCACTTCTAGGATGGACTTATAATGTATTTCAACCATCGTATGACCCCTATGACCTCACACATTAGGGGGCATCTATTATAGCTGATTTTACCACTCCTGGTGAATCACTTTGATATGGCCTTTCCCCTATCCCTCTGCAGACTCCTTAGACCCCTTGGACCATTTTTTGTCCTTTGATGTTTTCTTAACCATCCCTAAAAACATGTGAAAATTGATACACGCAAATTTTAAACCCTTAATCACATATATACATGGGTTTGATCACTAAAACCATGTACATCGAGATGTGTACAAAATCCAAATCCTTTTGGAGTTTTCCTTGACATGGATTCGACTCACTTCACTCCTGGCATTCCCTATGCCTTGAGATCACTTGGGTTCGACCTTTCATTACCCCTTTGAAAATCTATATAAGGAACTCTATATTACATTCAAGGCATATGAGAGAATTGAGAGCAAAGAAACTATAGTCCATTGTTGCCAGAACTTATGCTTGACTCTGCATCCCTTTGTCCCTTGGAGCACTTTTTTGTTCTTCCCAAGCTTGCCTTTTTCTTGTGAGCTTGCTATCGAGAGATGGAGGATTGAGGTGGTGAAGGCCCAAGTGGGGGATTCAGTTTCTCCGATTCGCAGACGTGCCAATAGAGGTTGCATCCATTGTAATCTCTGATTTTTATTAATAGAAATATCTTTTCCTGTCCAATAATGTATGTTTGAATGAATATTTTGTCCATGGATGTTTTCAAATGCTTATACATTGTTGATTATATATGCTATAATAGATCTAACACCAATATATATAGTATGCTTGTATTGTTTACTTGTTTTTGAGGAAGTAATCTATCAATTCAAGCTGAAGTTGGAAAGCTCAACGAGGATCTACTTCAACCATCCGGAATAAGGTACGAGGTCTGATCCTTTAGTGTTAGATGTTTAATTTCTATTGAATATTGGAAAGGATTGATTTCTGGAGTCAAGTTGTCTGTCGTGGTACCCTAAGCCATAGGAATTTCTCTCTGTAACAGTAATTTAACCTTTTTCGGACCTTCCTGACTAAGTACGAAAAAGGTGCGCCTTACTTTTTCAGAAGCTAAAAGAGTTCTTCTTTGGTATGTTTTATACTTTTCCAGCCTCAGGAGACTAAATTGTACGAAAAATCACCCCCCTGGAGTCTTCTTTGGAGTTTTCAGACTCTCTAAACTATGAAAACACCGTCGAGCATGTACTAGTTTGGGCTCGTAAAATCCACGAATCAGTACTTTATCAAGTATTCTTCTGTCTCCTCTTTGAGCTTTCCAAAAATGAAGAAGGTCCCAAGTTTGCTTTCTTGGACTCATTAAACCTTTACAAGAAATAGGGGAAGGGAAGTTCATTCACATGTATTTTACATCATGGAAGCAAGTCTTGTTTCCTTGAACAAAGCACCAGTTTTGAGTCTATCAACAGTTGGGTCCTAATATTTTGACCTTATCCTGATTCAGAGTTTCTTACTCCTCCAGTTGGTCTCTTTTCCAATTATATGGGGAATCTGTCAATGTCTCCTACATTGTATATTTGTGTCGTTGGTCTTTTTTTGTCAAAAGCTGCCTAAGTCACTTTTGTGACGTGCTCACTATTCAAGGGTTAAACCTTTGTCAGCCATTTTGCAGTTGCCTTGACCTTTTGTGTTGGCCATTCCTGGGTATCAGTTCATTACATAATGTCTTCGGCAGTCCTTGTCGTGAAATTTAGTACCAATTACAGATCCAATTAGTCTTTAAGTTACCTCGTGTTGAATGATGAAGGATGCCTTAATGCCTTCCTTCCAACGGATCTCTTCCTATCGACTGCAACACCTCTTGCTCTGGGAATCAGATTTAGAGTTTTATGATAGTACCTTGGGGATTGTAGTCATCAGTGGAAATTTTCCTCGCTATTGGGTAGTGGGAATACCTTAATGTCTCCTACTCAATGGATTCTTCAAGTGTTTGACTTCAGGTCCTTGTATTCACACTTGTTAGAATGTACTAGGTATCTTGGGGACCATTTTCATTAATGGTGGTTTCCCTCGTGTTTGTTAATGGTTTTCATTATTGACCAGTAATCAAATGGTTTCCTCCATGTTCGACTTCAACTCCTTTATTCGCATGGTTAGGATTCGTACCTTTTTGGGCGGTTTTGGATTAAAGACCTTGCGCCGACAGTAGCATCCTCATATTTTGCTATTGCCCAAGCTGCGCAAGACCTTGTTACACTTTATATGACATTTTTCTAAGACATAGATCCACCTTGTATTTTTGTGGCTATGATCAATTGTCGAGTATGGATCCACCTTGTTCATTTGTGGCCATGACTCCTTTAGATTTGATATGGCGCCTTTTTGCATATTGAGCGACCATGATAGTTTCATCAGTTATACATATGTTGGATCCACCTGTATGTTTATGGTGATGATTTGTATATGAACTTGTATGTCCCAGAGATCTTTGCACCGTTGGAAATACCTTTCTGTCAGATAAAACTTTATAGAAGATATTAAAGTCTGAAAATTCCCATAAGTACCCTAAAAATGAGTTCTTTTGATGTGTATGCAAGTTTCCCTAAGGAAACCCGCATCTATATGCGAGTTGCTATATATAATACTCATGTATGCCTTAAATACACAACTTTATGCATTGCAACTTGCATATACCTCCTCGTGTACGTGACTATTTTCTCTGCAACCCGTGTACACCTCCTGAAAATGTCAAAAAATATGTATTTTGAAATTCGATGTTAAGAACCCGTGTCAACCCTCGTCTTTATTTTGTTAGTATATTTTAATGGACGCATATGCTTTGTAAGTCATCCTGTTAGTATGTTGTATTATTCAACATTCATGGGGATCAATAGTTGATGTTAAGTCACCTAGTTATTATGTTGTATTATCCCACATTCATGGGGACTAATAGTTGTTTAGATTAGACTTAGTATATAACTAAGTGTTGAGATCAATGAAATCATCGAAGAGTTATTTAGTATTGAACTTGCTCAAAGGAGGTTGCCCCCTCGAAGTGGCCCATGATCAATAAAATGTTTTTTGTGCTCCAATATTTATGTTATATCGTGCATTCTCATTGTTTATTGTAGGAGGTTCTCCACATCTGGTATCAGAGCACTTTCCTTGGAACAAGTGGGAATTTGTTTTTTCAAAAAAAAAAAGAGGGCAAAACTGGGCGGTGACTTTTAGATAAATTTATAAAACTTTCTGCATAGAATTAGAAGACATGGGTTGCATATCTGAATTCCTCTTGCAAAAATATGTAGTTTAAAAAAAAAACCATCTCGTTTGGAGTTCCAGAAGTGGAGATATTGCAGATTTAAAATCAGCAATTTTTTCAGAATTTCGGTGACGGTCACGGAAATTGCAGAGCGAAACTCATTTGACTGGGTGCCCAAATTTATATTCCAATTGCATGGGTAGAAGCAAAGTGGTTGTTCTAGTTCCCGAAACAAGCTATAATAGTGATTATGAGCAATATAGATCAGGTTATGCTGATTTTAAAATTTCGTCTAAAAACCCTAACTCTAATTATGGGTTTTTTAAGGCATCGGGTGAAATTTCTGCCACATTTTTTCTGGCACTGTGATTATTGCAGTAGTTCTTCTTCTAGCAGCGTTACTATTCATTCAGATAAGGAAATAAACCCTATCTTCTTAACTGTGGGAAGTACTTGGGCATAGCCCTAAAACTCATTGTGAGGAGTACCACAGGAACCCCAAAGTGGTTGGCCATTAAGAGGACCTGCCAAGTGAAAAGGGCAATGACCCCCACCAGATTGAATAGATTCTCATATGTGAGGAAAACCAAAGAGCTATCATTTTTTGCCAAGTGGTTAGCAGTTTTACCTGCGCCGTGAAGCGAGGGGTATTTCCCCAATACTCAAGCACGAGACAGCCTTGGTGGCCAAGTGACTACCTTTGAACCATTAGGAAGTCGATTATACCTGGGGTCCATATCTATTTACAGTTGATAACGCATAGAATTCCAAAACTGTCACAGATCATTTACTGTATTTCAAGTTGATAAAGCACGACTTTCTTTCACCGCCACAGATCATTTCTTCAAAAAAAAAAAAAGAGTATTAATTTCTGTTTTGTTAGCCATATCTTCCTTGATTTAGCTCCATTTCCCTTCAAAATTCATAGTCACCCCCATCATTCCATTTTGCATATTTCATTCATTAAGGACCCTATCCCAAATTCCACTTCCCGAAGCTCGAAATTCCACATTTGTCATAACTTCTTCAATTCTCACCCAATCACCTTCAAATTTTGCCATAGTGTTCATTTTCGAATTTTGCTTCATTGTCTCTCTCTGAAAAATTTTCCCATATTTTCACCCCACTTTTGAAGTTCGCATTTTATGTTCCTTGTCCTTTAGAAAGTGTCCCAAACCCAGTCAACTTCAATTACCCACTCACGTCTTTCCCAACTCAAATTTTTTCTTTTCTAAAACCCTCTCTATTTTTGTTTTTCTACCCATTCCCCCCCACAAAAAAAAATAAAAAATTCTTGTTGTTGTCACCCGCGGAGAAGAAAATAGACAAATGGAAGAAGAAATTACCACCCTCAAGACCAAAATCGCAGATCTAGATCAAAAATTTCTCGACCTCCATCTTCAGCATTCAGCCATGAGCAACAGACAATAGCTTGAGTCTTCTACAGACACCGAGTTCTCTTCTTCCAGCAACTTTCGTGGGCTGAAGATTGATTTCCCTCGCTTCAATGGTGATGATCCAAATGGATGGATAGACAAGGCAGAACAATACTTTAATATGCATAACACTTTTGATGTCACCAAAGTCCCACTTGCATCATTTCATTTGGAACGTGAAGCCCTTCAATGGTTCTATTAGTACATCAAGGATCATGAAGACCCCCAATGGACAGATTTTTGCCAACTCTTTTTGCACCGATTTGGCCCTAGTGGTTTTGATGAATTCATAGGAGCACTCACCAAACTTCACCAGACTAGCACTATGAGAGAGTATCAGACAAAATTTGAGAAATTAGTCAAGCACACAGAAGGATTTTCTGATGCATTCTACAGGAGTTGTTTTATCAGTGGTCTTAAGGATACAATCCAATCTGAGGTTAAAATGTTTTGTCCCAACACAATGATGGAAATACTCAGGTTGGCTAAGTTGGTGGAGGACAAGATCAGGGCTCAGCAACGCCCCAAATCTACTTTTGTTCCATTCAGAAATATGGTTTCCCAAAGACATCCAATCCCTCCAACTCCTAGACCCACTCCTATCAAGCATTTGTCTGAAGCCAAGGTGCGAGCACATAGGGAAAAATGACTTTGTTATAATTGCGATGGGAAATTCGCCTGGGGACATCAATGTACTGAACAAAATCTCTATCCCTTGGATGTGGTTTCTCTGCCTACATTTGCAATTTGTGAAGCTGCTCAGGATCTAGTAGACGATCATGTCAACATTCAGCAGCCTCCTGTTGACCCTCATTCTCATGATGAACACCCAAAGATATATCTCCATGCATTAGCTAGAGGCACCACCCCACAAAACATGCAGGTCAAGGGTTTCTTCAAGAAGATTCCACTTACAATACTCATTGATTCCGTTAGCACCCATAACTTCATTGACCCTCATATTGCCAAAAAAGCTGATAGTTCTGTCCATCCTTTCTCCATCTTTAAAGTCATGGTTGCCAATGGGAGCACCTTACCTTGCAAAGGAAAATGTTGCAATGTGTGTATCTCTATTGGAGATTATAACTTGTGCTCTAACATGTTTTCCATGCCTCTAGGAGGACGTGATGTGATTTTGGGAACTCAATGGTTACGCATGCTTGGACCCATCTTATGGGATTTTGCTGAACTGTGGATGCAATTTTTAGTCAATGGAAACAAACACAAATTCAATTGCTTACAAATAGGTTCTCTCAGCATCATCAGTTCCCATCACATGGAAAATCTCCTTAATACGAATTCACATGGTGTCATCGCTCAACTCCATTTCATTCAGATGCAACCTTCAACAGTCTCAACTACTCCCTTGGATCTTTCATTCCGATGCACCTTTCAGATGCTTGATTTTTCCAAGATATTCACTCTTGAGAGTGATGCTTATGATAATGGACTTGGGGTTGTCCTCTTTCAATATGAACATCCCATTGCATTCACCGACAAATCCATTTCTGGAAAGAATTTATCCACCTCTACATATGAGAAGGAAATGATGACTATTTTGCACACAGTACAGAAGTGGTGGCCATCACTCTTAGAGAATCCTTTCGGCATCAAGACTGATCACTAGAGTTTGAAATATTTCCTGGAACAACGGGTCTCATCCCCAACACAACAGAAATGGGTTATCAAAATCAAGGATTATGACAATAAGAAGCCTCAGTACAATCTTGCAGTGGATTCTCTTTTCCACACATTTGATGCCCATGTTTCTCTTTTAGTTATTTCTATGCTTATTCCAACTTGGTTACACTCTATTCAGGAAGGCTATGTCAATGACTCCTCATTATCTAAAATCATCCAACATTTGGCCAATAAACCTTCTATGGTACCATATTCATCTTGGGATGGATTTTCTTTGAGATACAAGGGTCATCTGGTGCTTCCCCAGAGCACAGACCTTAAACATGTGGTCTTTTATGAACTCCATGCTTCTCCATTGGCAGGGCACTCTGGGTTCATCAAAACATATGAGCTGGTGTGACGTAACTTTTTTTGGAAGGGGGTGCAATGAGAAATTCAACATATGGTTGCCAAATGTGCTCCTTGTTAGCACCACAAGGGTGAAACTACACTCCTTTCTGGATTGCTTGAACCTTTTCCCACCCCTACAAGGATTTGGACATATATTTCGATGGATTTCATTCAAGGTCACCCTAAATATGGAGGGAAGACCGTAATCTTGGTTGTGGTGGATCAACTCTCCAAATATAGTCATTTTTGTGCTCTCATCCATCCATATACCACCTCTTCAATCGCACAAAATTTCATGGACCAGATATTCCTTCTTCATGGAATCCATTCTTCCATTGTCTTTGACCGCAACACAACTTTCACAAGTCATTTTCGCCTCACTGACACCAAAATGCATATGAGTTTAGTTTATCACCCACCAATAGATGGTCTGACTATAGTCGTCAACAAATATTGGGAAAATTATCTTCGTTGTTTCACCTCTGAAGAACAACATCAGTGCGAAAAGTGGCTCCCTCTCGCTGAATGGTGGTACAATAATTCCTACCATACTGCATCTAAAATCACTCCATATGAAGAAGTTTATGGTCACGCACCTCCAGTACTCCTTCCATCCACCCCCAGCAATTCACCAGTTCAGGCAGTTGACATGGTTCTTCGAAACCGACATCATATTCTTCACCTCCTGTAGGACAATCTTCACATGGCAAGAGCCCACATGAAACAATAGGTTGATCAACATTGTTCTGAGCGCACTTTTCAAGTTGGTGATATGGTTTTTCTTCGTCTGTAGCCTTACAAGCAATCCTACTTGAAAGACAAAAGGAATCAAACGCTCTCTCTAAATATCTCTGGCCCATATCCAGTTCTTTAAAATATTGGGTATGTTGCTTATAAATTGGCACTTCCTCCTTCTTGCATTCAACAAGTGATTGGCACTAACATCATTGCACAAATTGTTTTACTAGAACAAGATAATGAAGGATCCACCATTTCGCAGTCAGAGGCCATCCTCAATAAGCGCACTTGTCAGCTTCTCTCTCGGTCCATCACAAAGGTCTTCAATTCAGTGGCAGAAAATGCAACCAGAGGATGTTACATGGGAACCAATCCTTCAGATTCGACAACAGTTTCCACATCTTAAGCTTTGAGGACAAATATTTTCTAAGAGGGAGGGGATGTTAAGAACCCATGTCAACCCTCCTCTTTATTTTGTTAGTATATTTTATTGGACGCATATGCTTTGTTAGTCATCATGTTAGTATGTTGTATTATCCCACATTCATGGGAATTAATAGTTGATGTTAAGTCATCTAGTTAGTATGTTGTATTATCCCACATTCATGGGGATTAATAGTTGATGTTAAGTCATCCAGTTAGTATGTTGTATTATCCCACATTCATGGGGAGTAATAGTTGTTTAGATTAGAATTAGTATATAACTAAATGTTGAGGCCAATGAAATCATCGAAGAGTTATTTAGTATTGAGCTTGCTCAAAGGAGGTTTCCCCCTCGAAGTGGCCCACGATTAATAAAATCTTTTTTATGCTCCAATATTTCTGTTATATCGTGCATTCTTGTTGTTTATTGGAGGAGCTTCTCCACATTCGGGTAGTTTTGGTAGTTATGCAACTGACTCCTTCAATTGTAACTACTTTGTCTTCGACCCTAACTCTTCATAAAGCATATAAATAGAGGTAGGGAGGTCCATGAGAGGGGACTGGAATCTTTGCATTGTCACGCTGGAGGATTTGGAGCTCTCTTTTCCCACACCTTTGCCCTAAAAGCTTTCTCCTTATGTTGCAGAGCTTGGAGGCTGAGTTCCTTGGAGAAGAGAAGCAATAGAACTAGATCAAGGTTTCGTGAGGTGTTGAACTTGGAGAGAAGGTATATTTGTACTTGTTTTCAATATTAATAAAGACGTGATGTCCTTCTTCTTCCCAAATCAATGTGTCTTGTATATTGAATATCTGATTCTGATTATATGATGTTATTTATCATATTATGTTTTCATGTTTCATTGAATATAATCTCCTTTCATATAATCTATTTGGTTTGAGGAAGGTATAATCCGTTTTGTAGGTCTCTTGGAGCAAGAGGAGCAAGAGGAGCAAGAAGAGGATCGAAGGGCTGCTTGGATCAACCTTTGTTTGGCTAAGGTATGAACCATTCTAATCTCTGATCTTGCTTGTATTTACTTGCAGAACCATTTCCATCTCTCTTTCAACCCCAGTATGTTGATGGCCTGTTAAACCCTAGCCATAGGAAACTCTCCTTTAGAACAGGTTCCGCTTCCAAAGTTGAATTAAAAGTAGTTGGAATTTCATAAATAGGTAACTTACCCTAATTTATGTGCATCTCCTCTTGTGCTTCAAAAAATGTATATTTCTCTGTGTTGATATCAAATTGTACTTTCTTCTTTCCATCCAACGTTACTTGTGGAAATAGATTGTCTTATCCATTCATCGCACCTCTGTGAGAGATGAAAGAAACATCAAAATATTGCATCTTGGGCTCTGGTGAGATCGTCGCAACAATCAGCCCTTGGTTCTGGTTCAGCGGTGGATTCATAGGTGGGTTCATGTTCTAATTTGCATTCTGGTTCTGAATTGGAATCTAGTACTAGTTTTGATTATACAACTGGTTCTAATTCTGCAACTGGTTCTGGTTCTGCAATTGGTTTTGATTCTGTAACTGCATAGCATTGCCTTCCTTCCACCTCACAATCAATTGCGGATAGTTCTCAACAGTGTGGTAAAAAATGGTACAATATGTACACTGTACTTGCAATTATAGATAGTCTCTCTAAAAATGTCCCAGCACATCATAATTATAACATTGCACTGGTCCGTGACCTCATCCTCCTCGGAATCCTCTGTGAAATCCTCATTGTTGCTGATACTGCGGTTGATTAAATTGTTGTTGTGGGGGATTCAGTTATTGCTGAACATACTACGTTGACTGAACATAATGTGGTTGTTGTGGAGCCATCTACATCAGATTGTATTGCGATTATGGCACAAACTGCTCTTGCGATTGTGGTGGTACAAACTACATCTACGGTTGCGGCTATGGTATGAACTGTGGTTGAGGTGGCGATTGTGCTACTGGTGCCTACGACTGCAGTTTCTATACTACTCAATGGTATTCCCCCTTTACATGGTACACGTTGTATGTTATTTCTTGGTGTAGGTCGTATGCGCTGAAATCCTTATCTTCATGGCCCACCAACTGACAAAACATATAGTATAAATTCATCGGCTTTGTTACCATATTCTACATATATCCACAATATTCATGTCGATTCCCATAGACTTGAAAAATATGGCACCATGGCATACCTCCATGAATTAATGGGTTCGGATGCTCTTGACAGCAGGAGCATCCAGGTCAAAGTTCATTGACTGATGAATCAGCTTAGCATCCAGCTTGAAGTTCATTTACTAATGAGTCATCTTTCCTTGTAAGCAAGTTCTAGATGGATAGGGTTTGATGACAATTAGATAGAATTAGTTTTAAATTTGTAATAAGTGACAATTTTTCCTTTGTTCTCCTTGATCCCTGCGTGGATTTATCAAGGATTAATCTTTGTCGATAGGGTTTTCGTTTATTAGGTCCTCAGATCCAACTTAGTCGGATCTAATAGGTTTTCTGAGTGTTATAAATTAATTTGAGTTAATAGGTCTAAAAGAGGAGGGGGCATAAGGAAAAGGAAAAAGGAGTGAAAGATGAGAGAATAAAGAGTATGCACAGAAAAAGTGAATAAGTTGAATTCTATTTGTTTGTAATTTTGATCAAGTTGAATAAAGAATAGAGTTTTGATGGATTCCTGGTTTTATATAAATCTGTAGAGATATGAATTCATCCTGCATTCAATCCATATAATTATGTGTATAAATTATTTAGTTTCCAAATTACAGAGAAATTGATCCTTTCAGTGATCAATTTGGCGAGCTACAAAGATAGATCTCATAGAATATCGGATAGCGAAGAAATATCGCGATAGAAATCAACGGTTACAATCAGTTCTGCATTTTGGATACAGATCGACGGGCGAGAACTAATTTGCAAGAATCGATGATGCATAAGACTTCAAAATTACGGAAATAGGGAAACATGGAAATTGTGGGAACTCAGTTTTCAGTAAGTTAATTTCTACAACACGCATGCGGGATAGACTATTGTGGCCGCAATTAGTTGCAGAAGTTCAATTTAAAAAATAAAAGTTGTAAAGCCGCATCCCGCAATCTGTAGTGTTGCGAAAAAGGGTTGTTGTGGAAAAGGAGTTGCGGGAAACGTCTTGCGGAACGACGAAATTGAGGAGAACCTGAGTTAAAGGTTGGAAAGAAGATTTCAATTAGGAATTTATCCTATAAGTTTAAGTCTTGGATCTAGTTGTTATTTGAGGGCATCAATTGTGGTATCAGAGCAGGACAAATATTCTGCGTAGTAGCTCAGCTGATCAATTGAGTCTGTGAAGAAAGATGTCGCCAGGAAGCAGATGCATACATGGACTTCCTGTAGGACGCGGTCAAGGAAGACAACCTGCAGATATAGAAATTGAAAGAAACATGAGAATACTGGAAGAAACAGTTATAAGCTATGGAAAGAAAGAACCATTCAGACAATTAAGATGACAGTGGTGAAGAAGCCGAATCCAAATCCTCTTAGGAAGAAGAAGAAGATCATGATGAATTTAAAATCTTGAAGATGTTGATGAAAACCAGTGGCAGGCCAAGAATAGAAGTACCTATGTATTCAGGTAAATTAAATGTTGAAGAACTTGTGGATTGGATTAATGCTCTGAGTAAATACTTTGATTTTGAAGAGATAGAAGACAAGAATAAAGTAAGATATGTAGCTACTAGATTGAAGGGACATGCAGCTATCTGGTGGGATGAGCTCCAGATCCATCGAGAAAGAAGAGGTAAGAAAAAAATTAACTCTTGGGATAAGATGTTGTATAAGATTAAAATTCAATTTATTCCTAAGGGCTATCGGTTAAATCTTCTTAGACAATTGCGGAACCTTAGACAGAAGGCTATGACAGTATAGGAATATACATAAGAGTTTTTTAGACTGACTATTATATCTGGACACACAGAGGGAGGTCTAGAAAGAGTAGCTAGGTATATCAATGGGTTGAGATATGATATATAAGATGAAATCAATCTATTAAATTTGAAAATTGTAGAAGATGCATATCAGGTATCTTTAAAGGTAGAAGAGAAATTGCTAAGAAAGAAAAACCAGGGAAATGGAGGAAAGAACATGGTAAGAGGAAGAGGTGTTCCAAACAGAGGAGGTATAACTTCAAAAGATGAAGCTGAAATTTCTAGCAGTAGCAGTCAATCATTCCAGAGAGGAGGATTCAGAGGAGGTAGAGGAAGAGGTAGAAATAGAGAAGTAAGATGTTATACTTGTGGAGAGATTGGACATATGTCTTGGTATTGTCCAAGAAATAAATCTATAGATCAGAGAAATATGAATGTTACAGAGGCTCAGGAAGAATTAAAAGAAGAAATAGAGGTGAATAATCCTCCAGAGGATGGAGAGGCTCTAATTTTGAAGAGAGTCTTGGTGAAGACAGAGAAATGGGTACATGAACCAGTTCAAAGGAAAAATATGTTCAGAACAAGGTGTAAGTCACAAGGTAAGTGTTGTAAAATGGTTATTGATAATGGTAGTACTAATAATTTGGTTTCCGAAAAGATGGTAGAGAATCTAGGATTGAATAGGATGATGCATCCCACTCCTTACAAAGTGTCTTGGTTATATAAAGGACATCAACTCTTGGTTATTGAGCAGTGTAATGTGGAGTTCCATATTGGTACTTACAAGGATGAAATATTGCGTGACATAATTCCTATGGATGTGTGCCATATACTATCAGGGATGCCATGGTAGTATGATAGAAAAGATATTCATGACGGGAGGAAGAATACTTATTCTTTGGAGAAAGATCGGAAGAGACATACCTTGTCACCCTTGGAAGATGAAGCATTTTGCTGATGTCTAGAAAAGAACTGTTACAGAAAGTTTAGAAACAAAAGGACATACATTTTTCTCTTATTGGTAATCCAAAGGTAATTTTAACTTCTACATATTTAGATGATTTTCCAGGTGAAGTTAAAATTTTGCTTGATGAGTATGCTGAAATTATTGTGGATGAATTTCCAAATGAATTACTTCCTGTCAGAAGTATTAGTCATCACATTGACTTAATACTTGGTGCAAGTTTACCTAACAAAGAAGCATACAGATTAACCCCTCTAGAAAATGAAGAAATCAAACAGCAAGTACAGGAGTTGTTGGAGAAGGGATTGGTGAAAGAGTGCTTGATTCCTTATGCCATGCCCACTGTGCTAAATCCAAAGAAAGATGGTGGGTGGAGAATTTGTACTAACTCCAGGGAGATCAACAAGATCACTATCAGGTATAGATTTCCTTTACCCAGAATTGATGATCTAATGGACTATTTACGTGGTTCAAAATATTTTTCCATTCATCCAATTTTCAAATGATGTTTTAAATTAGAATAAGGGAATGGGATGAATGGAAAACATCATTTAAAACTAATGATGATCTATATGAGTGGTAAGTGATGCCATTTGGGCTTACAGATGCACCCGATACTTTCATGAGATTGATGAATGAGGTTCTGAAAGAATTTACTAGAGAATTTGTGATAGTATATCTAGATGACCTGTTGATTTTTAGTCAGAAGAAAGAAGAGAATTTAAGGCACCTTAAGTTGGCATTGAGGACTTTGCAGAAGGATAAGCTACTAATAAATTTGAAGAAGTGTAGCTTCCTGAAAAAAATAATTGGTCTACTTGGGGTTCGTGGTTTCAGAAGAAGGAATGAAAATGGATTTTGATAAAGTGCAAGCAATTTTAAATTGGCCAGTTCGAAGGAATGCTTATGAGGTAAGAAGTTTTCATGGACTTGATAGTTTCTATAGGAAGTTCATTAAAAATTTGAGTCAGAATTGTGCACCTTTAATAGATACTTTTAGAGGAAGTAAACAACCTTTTCAATGGACCGAAGCAGCTGATAGAAATTTTAAATTATTGAAGAATAAAATAACTGAGAAGCCTATTTTGGCTTTGTCCAGTTTTGATAAAGTGTTTCAAGTGGAGACAGATGCTAGTGGAGCAGCAGTGGGAGCAATTTTAAGTCAAGAATAGAGGCCAGTGGCATATTTCAGTAAAAAGTTGAATGAAGCTAAACAAAAGTACTCTTTGTATGATAAAGAATTATATGCTGTTGTGGAAGCTCTTAGAAAGTGGAGACATTATTTAATGCCTAGGGAATTTTTTTTGTATTCTGACAATCATGCTTTGCAATTCATCAACAGCTAGCCTAAATTAAATCAGAAGCATGCTAAATGGGTAGAGTTTTTGCAGAAATTTACCTTCGTTATCAAACATACAAGTGGTAAGTCTAATAAAGTTGATGATGCTTTGAGCAGGATAAGTTTGGTAATGCAGGAAGGATTGTTGTTCAAAGATAGTAAGTTGTGTATTCCAATATTTTCAATGAGGGAAGAATTAATTCAAGCAAAGCATAGTGGGGGTCTCTTAGGACATTTTGGGAAAGACAAGAATTTTGCTCTGGTGAGTAATTTTTATTTTTAGTCAAAGATGTAGCATGATGTGAATAAATTTGTTGAAGGATGTAGAGTCTGTCAACATGCAAAACAGAGACTTCAAAACATAGGATTGTATCAACCATTACCTATTCTAGCTAGGCCTTGGGATTCAATAAGCATGGATTTTGTTTTAAGTTTACCTAGAAATTAGAGAGTTCATGATTCAATTTATGTTGTAGTAGATAGATTTTCCAAAACAGCTCATTTCATTGCATGCAAAAAGACTAATGATGCAACAAACATTGCTAATCTATTCTTTTCAGAAATTGTAAAGTTGCATGGTTTTCCTTTGAGTATTGTGTCTAATAGAGATACAAAATTTGTTGGTCATTTTTGGAGAACTTTATGGAAGGAATTGGGGACTAATATCAGTTTTAGTTCTTCTTATCTACCTTATACTGATGGATAGACTGAAGTGCTAAATAGGAGCTTGGGAAATATACTGAGAATTTTGGTGTATGAACATCCAAAACAGTGGAACTTAGCTTTAGCTCAGCCTGAGTTCGCATACAATGATTCACCAAATAGAAGTACATGTATGAGTCCATTTCAAATTTTCTATGGGATGCATCCAGGAGGTGTATATGAACTTAGATATTTGGGAAAACAGGAAAACAAAAGTGCAGAGGGTGAATACTTTGCAGTTAGTATGCATGAGCTACAAGAAAACATCAAGAAGTGATTACAAGAAAGTGTGGAGAAGTATAAACAGAGAGCACAACTAAAGAGGAGAGAAGTGAATTTTCAAATTGGAGATTTAGTGATGGTCTATCTTAAAAAGGAAAGGTTCCCTAAAGGAACTTATAATAAGTTGAAGCTTAAAAATATTGGACCTTGTAAAGTCTTAAGGAAGTTTTCTGCAAATGCTTATGAAATTGAACTTCCTTCTTACCTTCAGATTTCACCAATTTTTAATGTTTCTGATTTATATCCTTTTAGATATGTAGGTATCCAACTAGATGGTGTAACTTTAGATAGAGATGATCCAGCTATAGATTGGCAAGGACAAATTCCACAAAAATAAAAACCTTAGATTGAATCCATCCTTAACAAAAGAATCTTAAGAAAGATCAGGAACAAAACCATCTTTCAATACCCAGTCAAATGGAGAAATCAGCCTACTAAATATGCAACTCAGATGACAGAGCAAGAAATTTCCAAGTACAATGTATTGCTGAAGACTTAATGAAAAATTATGTTCTTCCCTAGGAGTATGATGCAGGAGCATCTAGCTCGAAGTTCATTGACTGATGAATCAACTTAGTATCTAGCTCGAAGTTCATTTACTAATGAGTCATCTTTCCTTGTAATCAATTTCTAGATGGATAGGGTTCGATGACAAGTACATAGAAGTAGTTTTAAATTTGTAATAAGTGGTCATTTTTCCTTTGTTCTTCTTGATGCCTGCCTAGATTTCTCAAGGATTGATCTTTGTCGATAGGGTTTTCTTTTATTAGGTCCTCAAGTCCAACTTAATCAGATCTGACAGGTTTTCTGAGTGTTATAAATTAATTTGAGTGTAATAGGTCTAAAAGAAGAGGGGGCATAAGGAAAAGGAAAAAGGAGTGAAAGATGAGAGAATAAAGAGTATGCACAGAAGGAGTGGATAAGTTGAATTCTCTGTGTTTGTAATTCCGATCAAGTTGAATAAAGAATAGAGGATTACATTTTGTGTATGTTTTGATGGATTCCTAGTTTTATATAAATATATAGAGATATGATCTCATCCTACATTCACTCCATATAATTCTGTGTATAAATTCTTTAGTTTATGAATTGTAGAGAAATTGATCCTTTCAGTGATCAATTTGGTGAGCTACGAAGATAGATATCAGAGAAAATCGGAGGGAAAATAAATATCGTGTTAGAAATCAATGGTTACAATCTGTTCCACATCTAGAGACTAAGCAACGAGCGAGAACTAATCGCGAAGAATTGACAGTGTGAAAGACTTCAAAATTGTGGAAATCAAGAAACATGGAAATTGCCGGAACTCAGTTTTCGATAAGTCAAGTTCCGCAACCCACATGCAAGATAGACCATTGTGACTGAAATTAGTTGTAGAAGTTCAATTTAAAAAAATAAAATTTTTAAAGCCGCATCCCGCAATTCGTAGTGTTGCGGAAAAGGGTGGTTGTGAAAAAGGAGTTGCGGGAAACGTCTTGCGGAACGACAAAAATGCAAACTAGAACCTGAGTTAAATGTTAGAAAGAATATTTCAATTAGGAATTCATCCTGTGAGTTGAATTCTTGGATCTAGTTGGTATTTGAGGCCATCATCTTTCCTGGAGTAGGTTGTATGCACAAAAATCCTTATCTTCATACCCCACCAACCAACAGAACGTACAGTATAAGTTTATCAGATTTGTTACCATATTCTGCATATATCCACAATATTCATGTCAATTCCCATAGAATTGAAAAATATGGAACCATGGCATACCTCCAAAACTCAATTTATTTGGTGCTCCTAACAACAGGTAGTTTCATAAATCTGGGCAATTATCCTTTGTATGTCTGTCTACACGACATCGAGTACACCAAAATTATTCATGATGCTCTTTTCCTTTTTTGATCTCTTGTAGCTAGAGCATCAGGTTCGCCAGCTGTTTTTGAATCTGGTTCATACTGACAACATTCTCTCCAACGGGTGAAGCTTCCAACTTCATTGCAATCTCTAGAGCCTCACTCTGTGTCGCAATATTCTGCTACATTAGTAGTATTATGATATGAGATAATAATTCCACGATGAACCATTCCTTATGTTGAATATATCTCATATCAAAGCTGACTCTTTCCATTAGCATCTTGAACCTTTGATCAAAATCCCAAACAGTCTCATTTGGATACTGCTTAATTTCCTTCAGTTTTGTAATGCATTGCGCTTCAGATTTTGGTTTTTTAAACTCTTCAATTAATCATTTTCTAACTTCATCCAATGTATTTGCTGGAGTCCCCTTAGGAATTTATACAAACTTCATTTACCAATCTAGTGCACGACCCCGAAGAGTTGTCTCCAATTGGCCCTTCTTGACATCATCATCCACAGTTTGTTTAACAGTCCATACTACCTCAAAAAGGAACCAGTACTGTTTGGGATCCTCAGTCCCGTTCCCATGAAACAGAGGTAACTTCTCATCTTTGCCCTCCATATTGGGCCTTCTTCCTATAGTTGTTGATCTACTACTATTAGAGTGTTGTTGGAAGGTTGGACAAGTTGGAATTGAACTTGTGTTTCTTCTTGATTATTATGTAAAAAGTGCGCGAAAGTGTGGGTACGTTGCTGCTGGGGATTGATATTATCTCTAAATTGGGTGTATCCCGGTCTTCCTCATCATCACTGTAGGGTTTCTTTGTCCCGTGTGGTATTCCTTCGTGGTATTATGTTTTGATTGCAGCAGGACTTTCCCCTGTCCTCTTCCTCCTCTCTTGTCAAAAACTTGCTCCTCCTCTCGTAAGACCACTCTATTCCTTACCTTCTCTCATAGTCTCATCGTAACTTACACCTATCTACCTCGTATCATTCCATTCACCCCCCCCAGTCGTCGTGGTATCCACAAACTCTGCACACCAGGGTTCTACTAGTGAAGGTGCATCTTCAATATGCCATTTTCACATAGGAGCATCTTAATAGAAATATGCAACGACAAGAGAAACCTACCTCATCACCCCTTTGAAGAACTCCATTTTTTATTCGCTATAGGATTTAGTTGTGTCAACCGCGAACTCGGTGATATAGTCTTCCAAGATACTATTGAGACAGACTTCAACAGCTCATGATGCTCTATTGTCTACCTCCTACAACTCCTAGATTAGTTCTAGGGTCCAGGTCATTGGCTCACCTCCTTGAAAAATTGTCTTGCGATAGGTCAATCATGCCAACCACTCATACAAGATGATCAGGAATTTAGAGAAAAAGTACTTGTGTGGACCATCATGTATGTATTCTACCCGCCACTTATCTGTCGTTGGTCCAGGTTTCTGATTTTCTTTCTCAACAAAATCTCATAGCTTTTGGTCGAACTAGTTTTGGATTTCTGGTTTCGATGGATGCCACAACATGTCCTCCCTTCAGTCACACTAAGGTCCCAGCAATGGAACCATTTGTTGACACAAAACCATTCGACAGGGGTTCCCTCTTTGTCGACACCCAAACCAATGGGATCTCCCTGAACACCATCCTAGACAGGTTTTACCCTGTCTGGAAACACCCATAGGGTAGATGAAGTCTCACTCGAGATATTTGAGAGAGAGCTGACAGAACCAAGTTTCTACAGAATGAAGGAGGACCATGTGCATCTACTTATCAACTTAGCACAACATTTATTCAACTGATTTAATCATTCAACTAATTCGTTAACATAGCCACATCGTGATTCAATAGATCACATTATCATACTAGAGCTACAATAAAACATTGATGGGCAAACAAATCTAATAGAATAATATCATTTAAAGAAGGGAAACATCGCATCATTTACAAATCCATGTCATAGATGCACATTGCATTCATAATTGAGTTGCAGAAGAAAATAAAACAGGAAAACAGAAAAGGAAGGACTGATTTTTCTCAACTCCCGTCATGTCATATTAAGTTGCGCACAAAAACACAGATTCTCCAAAATAGTTCTTCAGTACATGGATCAACATATCTCAATTCATGCGTAGATCTGATCAATTTACCAAAACTCAGACTGAGACCAAGACCAAGACTAAGATTCCATCTTTACACTTTCATTTCTACATCTATTTATAGACTTCCAACTTTACATTCATGGTCCACTTAACCAACTTCCTAACTAACTCTTAACAAATTCTACAAAATAGTGACCATTATCTAGAAAATGCAGTCCAAAACTACAAAAGATGACCAAAAACACATAAAATATCATAACTCCGACTTGTGCGTCGTTTTCCACCTTGCACGACATCTTTGAATTTGCAGAGCATCTGTGATGTTGTGCAACTACCTTATCTCAAAACCACGTGCCAACACCCTTTCATTTTAAAGTTATAAACTTTTCAGTCAATGGAGTTGCAATTGTCGTGTACATCAAGGATTCAGAACCATGTTTATCCTGATTCCCTAGAAAGTTTTACAGTCATAGTGCTAAAGTAGATATGTTCATAATTGTATAGAAATATTAGACATGTGCTTTTTGAAAATTTAGGTGTTGGGTTTATTTTAAAATTCCATTTCATCTGATTAATGGTTTTTGATAGTGTTGGCAGATATATTCCATCCACGGTCTCAACATCCAAACTTACTTTGAAATATCTAAAATAACCCTCAGGAAGGTGTTGCAGCTGCAACTGTTTCCCCAAATTTTCAAATTTTGGATCCCCTTGTTAATTTTAGCATTGCCTAGAATCGTTTCGATCCATGAACTCTTTTTGTTTTTGCTTTAATTTTGGACTATTTCGAGGTTAACTCTCTTCCTGCGTTTCGGAAAATTGCTTATGTTTGAAACTGCTGTGGGTTGTAGAATTTAGAGTCTATTTTGTTGCCCCTTGAGCTGCGATTTCTTCTTGAAAGCTTATTTCTCATGCTAGCCACTATTCCGAAGGCCATTTAAACAACGTATCGGAGCCATGTTTCCTTAGGGAGCCTCCATCATGAAAATTGAACGATGATTATTCTGAAGGAGGATCTAGACTTCTCTGTTGTTGCGTCATATCATTTGACTTGTTTATATTATCAGGGGTTGCTCGAAGTTGAGTCAGGATATTTGGTCCTTGTGAAGCTGCTGTTTCAGAAGTGAAACAGGTTTTTTTTGGACCGCTGCGAAACCTTAGGTTGTTCGAAACACTTAGCGTTTTACATTGATCTTGCACCATAGAAAAAGTTATGGTTTGGATTAGAGACTGTAGTCTATTTATCTTCCGCCCTTGCGGCTCCCGAGCAAACTAGGTATTCGCCATATAACTGCTCCTCCTGCCGATACTTTGTCAGGATTTCATCGCTTTGACTTTGGACTGGGGGTCTGTAGTCTTTCCTCCTTTGCCCTTGCGGCTGTGTAACGCACTAATTGTCTGACGCTGATGTCTTTCTACTCACCGACTGGGAACTTTTCTGCCCAGAGTTTGGATTTTAACTCTTCTGACTCCGATAAACTTAACAGTCTCACAGATCCCATTGCCTGTTTGAGATTCGCTGATGCAGCTGTGAGTGAGACTACCCAGCCAATGTTTTAGTGTTTTAAGCCGCCGATAAGTTTTTCTCTTTTCGTCGTTTGTGAGTTTTTTAAACCCCTGTATGGGCAACAATGATTTTGGTGCTTGTTAAGATTTTCACGACGAGAGCGCATTACAGGGCCTCTTTTTTTATGACTAGTCGGTTTGTTGATGTAGTTTGATTGAAAAGATGAAATCCTAACTAATGATAAATGTTGTTTAATTGCAGACAGACTCAAGAGACTTTTTTTTCAAATTACCACTGCGAGAAGGCGTAGCTGGGAGACAAAGCAGCAGAAAGGTGGCTAGGCAGTGTTAGGCAGAGTTCGTACTGAAGCCAACGGGATCTCAAGGAGGACAAACGAAAGACAAGGTAGAATCAATGGTGACAAAATCCCAGGCTTGGAAAGATCCATCAGTTACCGAGCGGATCCCACTTTGTTAAGTACTCATAAGTTGAAATCTAAAAATGTAACGCATGAAGTGAATCGTAAGTACTCACAGAAAAGACAAAATGGGGATATTAGATGGTTTTGAGGAGCCCAAAGGTCACACAGTTGGGGCAGCCCAAGCGGTTAGCTGATTTGGTTTAAATATAGAAAAGTTAGAATTTACAGGGGCTTTTTTCCTTGGAAAAACTTGTGAACTATTGTTTGTAAGAGGAACTACTTCGTTTTACAATAAGAAATTACAAATTTTGCCTGTTGGAGAAGGTGCTATGTGGAATGTTCCAATGTGATAAATGAACAATGTTGAAGGGGAACTATTTCATTTTCGACTGTGTTTCATTAACTGTGAGAGAATTCTAACTTTATGAACCTATGTTCTTACCTAAATGTTCTCTAGTATATTCTGTGATGTTTTCCACTATGAGTAATGGAAGTTTTAACTGTTGATGAGCTATCTTGTCATGTACACTTTTATTCATGTTCATATGTTTGGTTCTATGAACAACTATCTGTGATTTGCCGTAACATGTGAAAAGTATTACATTACTCATGAATTAATATCTAGCTCTCTAGAGATAGCCTAGTTAGTATTTATTTTCTAATTGTGTGTGATTTAGATGTGAGGGAGTTTAAGATGAGAGGTAAGAACCTGCACATCACATTGTGAACACTCCTTGCATTCTTAATCAATCTGCATGTTAGGTAGGCACTTGCATATCATACTTAAAGTCAAAAATACAAAATATATATGGTGGACCAGGCCGCAATCGATAAAACCTTTTATTTTTGTTACTTGACCTACGGTAGCCGAACTGCAAACCGGATGGATTCCCTACACCAAACAGTCATGGGCTAGTTGGGGACGTTGACTGGGGAGAATCCCTTGCTGTTGTTGCCTGCGATTTTCCAAGCCTTAACACTTTCTGGCACTAGAAGGAGGGCCACCAGTGCATGGCTAGCCGAGGAAATCCGTTTTCCTGTGATCATTCCACCGGTAATAGTTCAAGAGGCAGTTTGTTTTCCAATCCAATTCCTGAAGAGGAGAATAGAGAACATTTGTATTCTATCGGCAATGAAGTTGTTAATGATCTAAGAAGACACACTAGGGAATATGTGAAGAAGATTGGAGGATTTCCGATTATCCTTGAATTGCCCAGAAGAGAATATAAAAGGAGAGATGATCCTATATTGGAGGACTCAGTGCTGGTTGGGGATTGGGAAGAACTTGTCGAAAAAGGCTTACAGGAAGTTGTACAACCTTTGAATAAAGTAGGCCTGGATACTCCTCACAGTTCTCATGTTCATACTCCTATTCGCTCACCCCCTCACTGTCCACCCAAACTCATGGTAGGTGTAAACGCAAATCAACCACCCAACCCACCGAATCCACCACCTACATGGAAATCCAGATCACCTTTAAACCTAACACCTCCTTTGCATGATATATCTCAATATTTTGAAAAGATGCTACCCAAGTTTGACCCAAATGAGGAGATGCTAGTAGACGACCACTTGCAAAGTTTCTATTTGGCAATAGAAGGATTAAGGTTTGGGGAATATGAGGATGTAGTCTGTAGACTTTTCCCACACACCCTTAAAGGAGCTACAGCATCGTGGTACTTTGGTTTTCCTGCAAATTCTATCCCTTATTGGGATACCTTCAAGGGGATTTTTAGAAGTAAGTATGCAACCCAAAAGACTCATGCAGCTCTCATGAAAGGGCTATCCGCCTTAAAGAAAGAAAGAAATGAAAAGGTGCATAGTTTTACCCAAAGGTTTGCAGCCTATCTTAAGAATTTTTCTGAAGCTGACAAACCTTCGGATAAAGTCCTGATTGAATATTATACCTCAGCCCTAGGACCTGAGTTGGCCATGTTTGCCAAAATGAAGGCCAAGCCTACTCTAGCGGAGACCTATGAGGAGGTGGAGAGAGTAGAGGCTGAAAGGGAAAGTATTGAAGATTATCCCAAATGGTCAGGAGAGAAAAATGTGGGGAGGAAAGCTTTGTTGTTTACCAAGCCTAAGGAGGAGCAGTCACCAGATTTTGAAGGAATGGCAAAAATGATGCATAAGCTTTCTAACAGAATCATAGACTTGGAAAGGGAAAAGGAAGCCCAAAATTTCTACAAGCCTTATTACAAGAAAAGGGAAGATAACAATCAATCCCAACCCCCTTCACACAATTCGGCATCTATCAATTTAACAAAGGTAGGAATGGACAATTTCTGCACTTTCCACCAACAACCCCACTTTGAAAAGAATTGTCCTCAATGGATAAACTCAATGACGTTGGTTATGAACCAGCTGTTGGATTCTAAATTGACAGAAGATAAATATGAAGAAAGGAAAGACAGCAATACATCAATGAAAGAACAAGAGGATGAGACCATGGTTTTATGGGACTGTGTTTCATTGTTTGACGCCGAGGAGGAAATTTTTTTGGGACACGAGGACATCCTAGAAACAAATGTAACAACAAGAAGCCAAGGGTTGGCTAAAGAAAACAGTCTCATGCTCCTAAAGATTCAAAGATTCAAAGGAATGTTAAAAAGTTTCAAAATAACTCCTCAGCTAATAAAATTCCGGAATTTACCATCACCAGTCAAGATCCTAGATAGACTAACGTGTTCACCAAGACCAATGAAGGAAAAATAAATAATGGTAAACCAAATCCCACTAAACCTAAGATGGAATATGACATTGTGGAAGATATAAAGAAGGTAAGGGCGAATATCTCGTTATTTGAAATGTGCAAAGTGCCACAGCAGAAATAAAAGCTATTGAAATCACTTGAAGCATCAGAGGAGGGGCTGCTTACCGACGATCAGCCCAAGGAAGAAGAAGAAATTGGGGAAGCAAGTATAGGAGGTAAGCCTAAGAGCAAGAATCCACCTTTTCTCCTCACTTTCGAAATTTGTAACCGCAACATACATAATTGCTTGGTAGACTCAGGGGCATCAGTTAACGTCATGCCGTTGTCGGTCTGCAAAAGGATAAATGGCAGCCTAAACCATCCACCTGGAGGGTTGTTCAGTTGGATAGAACGAATGTGAAAGTAATTGGGGAAATGGAGGATGTTCTAGTCCGCTTGTCTTCGAATGATAAGGTGTGTCAATTTATTGATATTGTGGTGGCTGACATACCAGAAGCTTATGGGCTTGTTCTGAGCAGGGACTGGTCGGCAAAGCTAAATGGATATTTTGCCTCGGACTGGTCACATCTATGGCTATCGTATAAAGGAATCCTGAATCAAATTAAAATTTTGAGGGAGCCCCACATGAAACACAATGTTACTCAGTTCGAAGAGAAAAATGAACCAGTGGATTCTGTTTTGGGAAATTACTTTATTAAGTTAGAACTAGGAAATTACCAAGCAGAAGAAGCCAGTGACACATCAGACGCTTATCCTGATCTCCTTCGGTTTTCACAGGATGATGAAATCGATTGTAAAATAGTAGACTTAGTAGTAGAAGTAGATATAAATTCCCACACGGTAGTTAGCAATTTCTGGACACTTTTTTTTACGGATCTAAAATGTTAGAAGGGTCAGGAGCTGGCTATGTCCTGATTGACCCCAAGAAGAACAAACATTTTCTTTCATGTAGGTTAGAGTTTGAATGTACAAATAACACAGCTGAATATGAAGCATTGGTTCAAGGTTTAAGGAAAGCAATTGAGTTAAAGGAAAATAATCTGAAAGTGTTTGGAGATTATGAAATAATTGTAAAACAAATTCGAAATCAAATACACTGCATTTCTCCTCACTTGAAAGCTTATCAAAATGAAGTATGGGATTTACTCAAATTTTTTAATGCATTTAATATTGTATCGATCCCAAGACTTAAGAATGCAGCAGCTGACTTGCTGGCCACATCAGCTGCGAGGCTTGTGCCCTCTAATAATCGGTGCTCTGTTGAATTGCTTTTCAAGCCCTCGGTTCTGGATATGATTACCAACCTACGAGTGTTCGATGACGATCAACAGATTATAGAATGCTTAATGAATGACGAGGCATTCAAAGGGGAGATTATTGATGATGAAGAACATCAGGCCGAGCTGAAATTCGATAATTTCATCCCTAAGGGAGTTAGAACTTTAGAATGGATGTTTGATTTAAATGAAAAATTTAGAAGACCAGCAAATGTGAAGACTCATAGCTCATCTCTACAGTTCGAATTGATTAATTTGGGGACTGAGATGAAGCCTAAATATGTGAATCTTGGAAAATGTTGTTCATTGGTTGATAAGTTCATCGTTCTTTTCAGACAATACAAAGATGTTTTTTCCTGGAAATATGAATATCTAAAGACATATGACACCAGTATCATCCAGCATGTTATCCCCATCATATCTGGAGTCAAAACTTATCAGCAGCCTTTAAGGAAAATGCATCCAAAATTGGAACCTCTAATCCAGAGTGAAGTTAAGAAATTATTGGATGCTAGAATCATTTTTAAGGTTAGACACTCAGAATGGGTTTCAAATCTAGTACCAGTAAGGAATAAATCTGGAGAAATCAGATTATGTGTGGATTTTAGAAACTTAAATCATGCTTTAGATAAAGACAATTATCCTATTCCACCCATGGAGCAACTATTGCAAATGGTTTCAGGTTCTGAACTATTCTCTTTATTAGATGGATTTTCAGTTTACAATCAAGTATTAGTAGCCGAAGAAGATAGATTGAAGACGACATTCAGGACCAGGTGGGGAACTTTTGCTTATGAAGAATGCCCTTTGGACTTATAAACATTGGAGCTACATTCCAGAGGGCTATGGACATAGCTTTCCGTGGTTTGATTGGCCGCAGTGCTGTAGTATACCTCGATGACATCACGATATTCTCAAAGAAGAGAGAAGGACACGCATTTCATCTAAAGCAGATTTTTGAATGCTGCCAAAAATATGGTATCTCACTAAACCCCAAGAAGTGAGTGTTCGCTATTACAAAAGGAAAGTTGCTTGGTCAGGTGGTTTCAAAGAAAGGGATCTCCATAGATCCAGAAAGGATCAAATCCATTGAACAGATTCCCTTGCCCCATAATAAAAAGGGCATGTAATCATTTATGGGGACAATAAACTTTGTGCAAAGGTTTGTGCCAGATTTCGCTCAAATTGTTAAACCTTTGCAGCAAATGGTAAAGCAAAGTGTACAATTCAAGTGGACTGATATTGAGAATAATGCATTTGGCAAGATTAAAACCGATGTTGTGCACGCACCCTCCCTCAAAATCCCGGATTTTGATAAAGATTTTATTCTGTACACTTTCACATCTGATGATTCGCTAGCATCTGTGCTTACCCAAAAGGAAGATGGGGGATATGATTTCCCCATATCATTTATGAGCATTGGTCTACAAGGGGCCGAATTGAATTACCCGGCTATAGATAAACAAGCTTACGTAGTGTTCAAAGCAGTGAAACAATTCAGGCCCTACATACTAAAGAACCGGAACAAGGTAATCGTCCCACACTTGGCTGTGAGGTCTCTTTTCATACAGAAGGAGTTAGGAGAAAGAAGGGGAAATTGGGTAGCAGCTCTTTAGGAATATGACCTTGAATTCAAGCTAGCTTCTATAGTTAAAGGGAAAGGGTTGTGCAGACTGATGACTGAAAATAGAAACAATGAAGAACATGCCTGGGAAGACGAAGCTGAGTTACATTTGATGGATGTATGTCCTCTTTTCACAGCACCAGAATCTTGGTATCGAGACCTTGTGCATTACCTTTAGACAGGATCGTTACCGAAACATTGGAATTCTAAGCAAAGAAGAGCACTATGTCTTAAATCAGCCTCATATCAAATTATTGAAGGAGTATTATTCATAAAAAATTATGACGGAGTTCTTCTTAGATGCTTAGAGAAAGAAGATGCGAAGAAGGTGATGACAGATTTGCATGATGGGCCTGCTGGGGGACATTTTTCCGGAGATACTACAGCTCATAGAATTCTCAGAGCTGGATACTATTGGCCCAGGCTTTTCAAAGATGCACACGCCCATGTCAGAAAATGCGACATTTGTCAAAGGTGTAGTGGAAGACAAGCTAAAGCAACATGACTGTTGAAGCCTGTGGTAATAATAGGGCCTTTTGAGCAATGGGGGTTAGATATCATTGGGGAGATAAAGTTGAATTCTTCCTTGCAACACAAGTATATTCTGACAGCAACTGACTACTTCACTCGCTTGGTCGAAGCCATCCCGTTGCGCAAAATAAATGAGGATGCAGTCATAGACTTCGTGCAAGACCATATTATGACCAGGTTTGGAGTTCCAATTTCTTTAGTTTTTGATATGCCACTTACTCTTCCTCAATAAGATTAATTGCTTTTGCTCATCAGAAAGGGATTAAGTTGCATTACTTTGCTAATTACTATCCATAGGGAAATGGTTTAGCTGAATCTACAAACAAGAATCTGATTAGGATTTTAAAAAAGACGGTGATAGAAAATCAGAGGAGTTGGCACTCAGCGTTACCGAAAGCCCTTTGGGCTAATAGAGTCACCCCCAAGTATTCGATAGGAGTGTCTCCATATACCCTTGTGTATGGTAAAGAGGCCATTCTACCCCCCAATATCATGCTACCCTCTTCCATAATAGCTCAGGAATCCAGAGGATCAGATAATGAAGTCTTGCAAATGAGGATATATAATCTCCTGAAGGTAGAAGAGTCTCTATCTAAAGTCAAAGAACGCTTTAAACAACAACAAGAGGTAGTAAAGAGATGGTTTGATAAACAAAAGGATGGAACAAAATATTTTGAGGTGGGAGATTTGGTTCTCAAGTGGGACCACCCCCATGATGAGAAAGGAAAACACACAAAATTTCAGCAGTTGTGGGTAGGTCCTTTCCATATTCCAGCAAAGCTTGGCCCCTCAACTTATAAATTGCAAGATTTACAAGGGTGGGAAGAGAACTTACCAGTAAATGGTTTAGTTCTCAAACCTTATTTTTCCTGAGTTTTGTTTGTGTTCTTTTATCTTGTATATAAATAATCTGACTTGGACGTTTACTTTGAGTTATGTAGTTCTGTTTTGTTTTAGTTTAAATTTTGACTGATTTCAATAAAGGAGGCAAACTCACGGTTGCATGGAGAACATCAGAATTTTGGAATGATTAAAGTTCTTGGGTATAAGACTGTGTATTATTGTTTATCTAAAAGAATTTCTTCTATTTTAGCAGTTTTCTTGAGTGGCTATGAACACATTCAAGTCTTGCTTAACCCTTGTAAAATAAACCAGAATCAAAGGGTCTGGAATACTATTTTGAGGCTCCATCCATATCACATTTAAAATGTCCTAGGGAGTGACAGCAAAGGGCCCATGGAAAGGAAGCAGGGTAAACATTATATTATATATAAATGATCACATGCCAAGAATTGAATGCCAAAAGGCAGATAAGAGTCGAAAGATCCTTTGAAAGCATTATGTATCAGAACAAATACTAAACCATATAGGTACTAAATCACCAAAAGTTCCTTTCCGTCCGTGAGCTGAAAATTGAATACATCTCTCACACAAAAGGACATTATGGATAGAGGAGCCTGAATCAAAATTCAGTAAGAAAGGCATGCAGGAGGACTCATATGAAAAGAAAAAAGTTCAAAAACACAAAAGGTGCAAAATGGCATGGGAATGAGGAACAAATGAATATTTATGTTTACCATATGCTACAATCATGTGGTATCCAAGCTGGAAGCTACCTAAAGACAGAGGTAACAAATGAAATTCATCTTCCTGGCCTCCAAAGAGTTATCTTGACTTGAAAATCCTAGTTTCCACTCTCCTAAATTGGACTATCATCAATGATTAAAAGTACATACATTTGCCACTTGAGAAATCCAGATATCTGGAAGAATTCAACAGGTTCGCTTGTTGTTAAACAGTCTGTTACTCAAGAAATAATCGTTCAGAGATCTAGGTCCACCAGGTAATCGCCAATTGTTACAGCTGCAACTGTTTCCCCAAATTTTCAAATTTTGGATCCCCTTGTTAATTTTAGCATTGCCTAGAATCGTTTGGATCCATGAACTCTTTTTGTTCTTGCTTTAGTTTTGGACTATTTCGAGGTTAACTCTCTTCCTGCATTTCGAAAAATTGCTTATGTTTGAAACTACTATGGGTTACAGAATTTAGAGTCTGTTTTGTTGCCCCTTGAGCTGTGATTTCTTCTCGGAAGCTTATTTCTCATGCTAGCCATTGTTCTGAAGGCCATTTAAACAACGTATCAGAGGCATGTTTCCTTAGGGAGCCTCCGTCGTGGAAATTGAACAATGATTATTTTGTAGGAGGATCTTGACTTCTCTGTTGTCACGTCATATCCTTTGACTTGTTTATATTATCAGGGGTTGGTCGAAGTTGAGTTGGGATATTTGGTCCTTGTGAAGCCGCTGTTTCGGAAGTGAAATAGGTTTTTTTTGGACTGCTGTGAAACCTTAGGTTGTTTCGAACACTTAACATTTTACATTGATCTTGCGCCATAGCAAAAGTTATGGTTTGGATCGAAGACTGTAGTCTGTTTATCTTCCGCCCTTGCGGCTCTCAAGCGAACTAGGTATCCACCATATAACTGCTCCGCCCACCGATACTTTCTCAGGATTTCGTCACTTTGAATTTGGACCGAGGGTCTGTAGTATTTCCTCCTCCACCCTTGTGGCTGTGTAACACACTAATTGTCTGACGCTGATGTCTTTCCGCTCGTCGACTGGGAACTTTTCCGCCCAGAGTTTGGATTTTAGCTCTTTCGACTCCGATAAACTTAACAGTCTCATGGATCCTGTTGCTTGTTTGAGATCCGCTGATGCGGCTGTGAGTGAGACTACCCGGTTGATGTTTTAGTGTTTTAAGCCACCGATAAGTTTTTCTCTTTTCATCGTTTGTGAGTTTTTTAAACCCCTGTATGGGAAACAATGATTTTGGTGCTTGTTAATATTTTCACGATGAGAGTGCATTACAGGGCCTCTTTTTTTATGACTAGTCAGTTTGTTGATGTAGTTTGATTGAAAAGATGCAATCCTAACTAATGATAAATGTCGTTTAATTGCAGACGGACTCAAGAGATTTTTTTTTCAGATTACCACTGCGAGAAGGCGTAGCTGGGAGACAAAACAACAGAAAGGTGGCTGGGTAGTGTTAGGCAAAGTTCGTATCGAAGCCAATGGGATCTCAAGGAGGACAAACGAAAGACAAGGCAGAATCAATGATGATAAAATCCCAGGCTTGGAAAGATCCGTCAGTTACCGAGCGGATCCTGCTTTGTTAAGTACTCATAAGTTGAAATCTAAAAACGTAATGCATGAAGTGAATCATGAGTACTCACAGAAAAGACAAAATGGGGATATTAGACGGTTTTGAGGAGCCCAAAGGTCACACGGTTGGGGCAGCCCAAGCGGTTAGCTGATTTGGTTTAAACATAGGAAAGTTAGAATTTACAGGGGCTTTTTTCCTTGGAAAAACTTGTGAACTATTGTTTGTAAGAGGAACTACTTCGTTTTACAATAAGAAATTAAAAATTTTGCCTATTGGAGAAGGTGCTATGTGGAATGTTCCAATGTGATAAATGAACAATGTTGAAGTGGAACTATTTCGTTTTCGAATGTGTTTCATTAACTGTGAGAGCGTTCTAACTTTATGAACCTATGTTCTTACCTGAATGTTCTCTAGTATATTATGTGATGTTTTCCACTATGAGTAATGGAAGTTTTAACTGTTGATGAGCTATCTTGTCATGTACACTTTTATTCATGTTCATATGTTTGGTTCTATGAACAGCTATTTGTGATTTTCTGTAACATGTGAAAAGTATTACATTACTCATGAATTAATATCTAGCTCTCTAGAGATAGCCTAGTTATTATTTATTTTCTAATTGTGTGTGATTTAGATGTGAGGGAGTTTAAGACGAGAGGTAAGAACCTAGGCATCACATTGTGAACACTCCTTGCATTCTTAATCAATCTGCATGTTAGGTAGGCACTTGCATATCATACTTAAAGTAAAAAATGCAAAATATATACGGTGGACCGGGCCACAATCGGTAAAACCTTTTATTTTTGTTACTTGACCTACGGTAGCCGGACCACAAGCCGGACGGATTCCCTACACCAAACAGTCATGGGCTAGTTGGGAACATTAACTGGGGAGAATCCCTTGCTGTTGTTGCCTGCAATTTTCCAGGCCTCAACAAAAGGGAAATTGGTGCTTTTACTCCCGTGAACTTTTTGTCTAACTCTCTCTAACATTTATTAGGTTTGTTTAAACCATCTCATGAGTAATTTTCAACCTTTCATACTTCATTTAGGAACTTACTTTCTAGTATCTATGTATACATATCAAATATTGGTCAATTTTCCTACCCATATAATTTCTCCACTCTATTTAGAACGCAGAGTGCAACTCGAGAATCTCATTCAAGTTATCAAAAATCATGGAGATGGCATTGAATATTTGTGAACGATGTAAACAAAATCAAGATGGAGGTAAATATACTAATCATGTTTGGAAATCTTCACCATTTTAATTTGTATTCACATTAATTTTGCTTAAAATATATTAATTGTAAGTGAAAATATATTTAAATGTATTTTAATTATCACATTTAATAATATACTATTTGTAAGTGAAAATTTTCCCTACCACAATGGCTTGTGTTGGAAACTAAACTCATAAAGGACTCTGCTTCTTGGTTGATAGGATCTTGTAACTCATAAAATTTTGAATTTCTTGTAGTGTGCACATGATGGAGTATGACCAACGCAAAAAATGGAACTTTTTGGCATATCATTTAGTGCATCAAAATAACCTACTAACACTATAGCTACAAGGTAATTTGGGGTTGATTATGGATGTACATGTTGATTAAAAGGAAACACAATTTTCCTCCATATATAATTTGATTGATTATAACACAATTTCTTATATGTTTGAACTGTGTGGCTGGTTTTCTGTAATGATGTTAAAAAAAATTGTTGCACAACCTAAAGCATGAACTAAATGTTTCAGCTAGAGTTTGTGAAATGATGCTACATTCGTGATCGTAATTTTATATTTCTCAATAAGGAAATGGAGAAGAGAATTGGATTGTAATTCTTCGAGTCTTTCACAATTTTATGGTGTTCTCATTTTGTGGAAGTATTTCCAGTATGTCTATCTATTTATCTATGCCTTCTTGTCTAAGTCTGTCACTATGTGGTTTAATATCACTCAACATTTTTATTTTTCCAGATCTCATTCTCATTACCTTCATTTTATATCACTTTTAAGGGAAGGGAACCACCATCTGCAAGAGTTAACAAATTCATCAACTGGAGAAAACAAATTGAAGGGAAATAGTGGTGTGGATATTCATCATTAAGAGTCTAACAAGAGGAGAATCATATTCAAAATGTAGATTTTATTTCCTCTTATATTTTTTTTATCTTCTCTCAAAAAATTTACTCTAGCCTTTCATCTCATTAATTAAAATTCTATTTATTGAAGTCTTATTTATTCCCTTTCTTTAGTACTCTCAAAAAATATTTATCCTTCTATCATCGGTTTGGTATTTATGCTTTCTCTGGAGGGATGGAATGGTTGTCCCCATTTGAAGAGATTCTCTAATTGGAATGGATGAGAAGGAAGGGAACACCATCCAAATAACCATTTCTCTATGGTCAAAACCTTCCATCAAATCAAACCACCTCTCCCAATACACATTCATTTTCTCTACTTCCCTCTATATTTATGGTTCTTTGTGTTTCAACACATGTTAATTAGTTTAGTTTGTTTGACATCCTCTTTTTCAAATTAGCTTCTCATTGTGTATGGTTTTGTGTGTGAATTATTTGTGCTTCATTAGAATTTAATTTAGGTTTAGATATTGAACAGTTATAACTTTCCTTTTAAAAAGAAGCAATCTCTTTCAGAATATGTATGAAGTTTGATTTAAAATTATTGATATAAGTTTCTTGGATAAAGCTCAAAGTTTGTGTGGATCACATTTATATACTGTACAAATCAAATTGTTTTAAAAATCTATAGTTTGTTTATTATTCTAAAGAAACATTTTTTCATTTTTTACTTTTCTTTATGTTTTCAATTTTTTTTATTTTTCATTTTTAAGATTATCTTTAGTCTCTTTTCAATACTCATAGAAATTTTATTATTATATTTAACATTATTTTTTATTTACAAGAATATTTGATGACTTTTTATTATTATATTTATCCTTAGTTTTTATTTATAAAATTATTTATTCACTTTCAACTACAGATTATATTATATTTATAAAATTTATATGATTAGGGTTAGATCCTCAACATCCAATGGTTCCCCTACATTTTACTCAATGGTTCTGATTTGAACTCAAAAAAAGTCTATCCAATTTGGACAAGGTAATTTTTTTGTCCATTTCCCTATAAAATATAATTTATTGGTAACATTTTTCTACTAAATATTATTATAAGAAACATAAATCCCAACATACTATAACAATAGAGCTTCCCAACATATTATAATAAATGCCTGAAAATTTCAATAAGAGCTGCAACAGAACCCCAACACTATTCGTTATCTAAACTTTATAGCAGAGCTTCCTAGGATTACTATATCAAACTTAATTAACCAACAATATTATAAGAACTTCCCAGAATCCGACTTGTAGTAATTATAACAAGCATAATATAAAGGAACATGACTTAGACATACAAATAGAGAGTTTTGAAAATTTATTAGAGATGAAAAAGTAACTCCCTCTTTAACCTGGTCAACAACCGATGGACCTTTTTTGAGTTATGATTGCTTATTGTTTGCATATAATCCCTTTGTGCTTTCTTCTATTCAACCTTTGGTACTTCAGTAAGAGCTATGATGTTAGCTTCTTCTAATTAACAAATTGCAATTCCTATTTAGATTCACATATCAAAAGCAACAGTTGGGCTCTTTATTCTCATTAAACCAAGTTGAAACTCAAATATACATATTTGTGAAGTAGTGAAAGAAGTAAAAAGAAACCAACCCTAATTCTAAGACAATTTAATTAGCATAAATAAAAATTGATTTAATAATTAAACCTTGGATTCTGCATTATTTTTAACTTAACTCATTGGAAAGAGAAGATGGTAATTAAACCTTTGAATTTGTATAATTTTTAATTTAACTCGATGGAAAGAGACGATTGTGATTCAAGATTTATAAAGTCATGAGAGGTCAAATACTAACTACAATAATTAGTGGGGTTCACGAAACTCCAACTACATATGATTTTGCTTTATGAAATAATGTGAGGGTAAAATAACAACCCAAAATATTCTAACATTCATTCCAACCCTAATCCTCTTTGGTTAGACGAAGACCTTACTCTAGTTGACAGATACAAAAGAAGTTATGAATATCTAGGGGAAATTTGTTTGGTTCTGAGCTAGTCAAGCTCTGTAGTGCTCAAGTTCTCATAATCTGCAACAGTCTAAAGAAGTGGCCTAATTCTAACCAGATGACCTGTATCCATGGGCTTGGTAGCAGCGTTGTAGACTATGTTATTTTCGATATCCCTTTATACAATGAAATAATAATTATTGACATCTTAGATGACCATGAGCTTGACTCAGATCATAGACCTTTAACTGTAACTCTCAATTTTGTGATGAATAGAGATCCCATAGAGGATAACCCTCATAGCCAAAAAAACTTGATCTTTGACAGAAATAAGAAGGATCTGTTTCTAAATGAATTAGAAATTAATTTGCTTCCCTTATCAAGTATAGACAACATAGAATACCTCTATCATAATTTTACTACAACACTCTCATATTGTATTTACAAGTTCTCAATTTAAGTTTCAAGTAATAAAAGAAATAGAAAAACCAACCCTTGGTATGATAAAGATTGTAAAAGTGTGAGGAAAGAAATTAAGGAAGAACTTGACGAGTCTCTTAAAATTGACAAGCTAAAAATATACAAATCCCTAACTAAAAGGAAAAAAATGCAATATATTCATAAAAGACAAGAAAATCTCTTACACCTCTCTAAGATGGCTCCTAAGAAATTCTGGAGGCATATTTTAACTAGAAAAACTAAAGATAATAATAAAATTGCTTTGCATGACTGGAATTTCTATCTTAAAAATATTTATGAATCCCAAATATCATAGATAACTTTGAAACCCTGCTCACAACGGAAGAACTTTTCTCATTAGAAGACATAGATTTTGGGGTTAAGTGTCTGGAAAATGAAAAAGATAAGGACATTGAAGGTTACCAAACAAAAATATTAAAAATAGGAGGTCATTTCCTCATCCCTCACATCCAAAAGCTATTCAATCAAGCAGTCGAACAAGGGTTCCTTAAACCATGGACTCAGAGCCTCATTATCCCTATTTTTAAAAGTCGGGATACAAATAACCCCTCTAACTATCAAACAATTTTGATTAGCCCTCTCTTAGCCAAGCTATATGGTATTATTTTGGAAAAGAAGCTCAACATATGGCTTGAAAATGAAGATAAATGGGCTAAAGGCCAAGCGGGTTTTAGAAGGAAGCACTCAACAACGGATCACCTCGTTATGCTCAAGATCATTATGGAGGAATGTCGTAATGATAAAGCCAATCTCTTTTGTTGCTTTGTAGACTTTAGAAAGGCTTTTGACACGGTACCTAGAAATAACCTATGGAACATATTAGAAGAGCTAAAGGTTCCTTTCGAGTTGAGAGTTTCCACAATAAGGTTATACGAGAACATCATTTCCAAGTTTAAGAGCAACGAGGGGTGGTCGAAAGATATTAAGTGTAATACTGGAGTTAAACAAGGTTTCCCCCTCTTCCCTACCCTATTTGAGATTTACATCGATAAGCTAGAAGGTTGTTTAGAGGAAGCAGGTTGTGCTAGCACGATCTTAGCTGGAATAGTCATCATCCTTCTTCTCTATGCTGGCGATATTGTTCTTTTGGCAAGGTGTCCACCTTATCTTGATAAGTATCTAAGAATTCATAAGTATTTTTTCTTTACCATGGGTATGACTGTTAATATTGACAAAACAAAAGTTATGATTGTCAAATCCAAGAAAGACACTTACGCTAATTTCGTGTATGACAATACCAACTTGGAGGAAGTGTCTTCTTACAAATACCTAGGAATTGATATTCATCACAAGCTCAACTGGAATTATAGCATTGAGAAAAGTATTAATGGAGGGTGGAAAGCTTATTTTGTTCTTGAAAATAATTGTAAAGAAGCAAACCTTGTGATTTGGGATAAAAAGAAGCTCCTCTTTGAAACTTTAGTCACTCATGTTATCTTGTATGGGTGTGAGGTATGGGGTTGCAACATCTCTAGAGAATCCTAGAGAAAGATTGAGAAAATCCAGAAGCATTTATAACGTATAACCTCAAAATTAAAAGCAATACACCCTACCCTATTCTCCTTATAGAAGTGGGTCTTTCCCCTATCAAGAGCCTCACTATGACTAGGCTCCTATCATTAGAGACAATTTCAACTCAAAATGGGCCTTTGAACCCTAATTAAAATTCCATGTCATCATGTATTAGCCAATGAAATTGATTTAATTTTGAAATACCATATAGGTCTTAAAGAATTTTTTAATATAAATTTGGGGATAGGGATCATAAAAAAAACTACTTTTTTTGTTCGTATTTTCAACATATCTCCCTGTGTGTTTACTCAAATTTTGAGAGGGAGAGTTTCGTGGATGCAGAATTAAATTCTGCATCCAACAAGTACCCACTCTACATACTTTTGACGGACCCCGCTACCCAAAAAACAAGAAATACCTGAAAAAACTTGATGATGACATCATCATATGTCATCATCACATTTTTCAGGTATTTATTGTTTTTGGGATAGCGGGGTCCGTCAAAAGTATGTAGAGTGGGTACTCGTTGGATGTGTAATTTAATTCTGCATCCAATGAGCTCTCTCGATCGAAATTTGAGTAAAAACACAGGGAGATATGTCAAAAACATGAACAAAAAAGTAGTTTTTTTCTTTTCTACCTCCAAAATTAATAAATATTATTTTATTATTTTAACTATTATTTTATTATTTTCCTTAGGAGGCCCATTTTGAATTTAAATTTCCTCTAATGTATACAAGCACAAAATCAATAACATGGGAGACCATAGACTTCCTAAGCTAGCTTTAAATTCCATCCAAAACCACCTAAGACTCAAGTGAGGTTGGTATAAAGATACCAGAGCCTAGTTAAACCATTGGGAGATCAACGAAACTGTTGCATTGCAAAATATTAATAACATTAAAAATATTGTTACTTTTAAGTTTAAAGAGAAAATGTGGTGTGAGAAAGATCTAGAGTCTAAAAGAAAACTAAGATATTATAAGGAGGTCATCAACCGTACTCTAGAAGACCAAAAGTATCTCTCTGTTTTAACTAGTTCAAAGAAAAAAAACTAATATAGCCAAGATAAGAACAAACTCTCATGAGCTCCATAGTGAAACAAGTCGTTGGGAAGTTCCTAAAACACCATGGGTGGGAAGGATTTGCCATCTCTGTGAGAATATGAACATTGAAGATGAAAATCAATTCCTCTTAAAGTGCCCTGCGTACACCTGCATTAGATCTCAGTTCCATAATCTTTGTTGCAATATCGACCTTCCTATTCTTTTAAGTTGCCAGAATTATAGTGAGCTCGAGACGCTTCTCTCCAAGCTCTTTGAGCATAGAAATACAATTTTAAAACAAACTAAATAATTCGTTTCTTTAGGTTCGATAGACCAAATTTTGATCTCAGGGGACGTTAACCACCACCACCACCATCGTCATCGTCGTTGTTGTTTAATTTTAAAATTATGACAATTATTAAAAAATTCATTATTGATATTTTGTGTTAGTTAGATTTTAAATGTGTTTTGTTTTATTAGAAACAAAAAATTACCTATTTTGACAAGTATTTTGTTCCGATATGTTTGGTTATTGAAATATAGTTATTTTGACAAGTAAAAGCCAAATGCTAATATAAATCATTTTCCAATTTTTTTATTTTAAAATTGCAACACCATTTTTTTTTAAGAGATATTAACCCAAGGTATGCATCTTTTGATATCTTCCCCTTCCATTAGATACTGTTGATTTTTTTTACATTAAATCTCATTATAGCCAACAAAGATAGAGAAACAACTTTTATTATGGTGAATTAATGTTCACTTTTTATTCTTGACATAAATTTCTTTCCATACATATATAATTAATTTTATTAAAAAAATGTCATGATATTGAACTTTTGATAGGTTCGAAGTGTGTACATGAAAGGAACGTTGCAATGGATCTTTCAAGGAGATACAAGTAAGAATTGTAAGTCAGAACTTTTGCAATGGATCTTTTAAGGAGATACAAGTAAGAATCGTAAGTCAGAACTTTTAGTCATTAGATGCATTAATTAATTTCAAGCCATTAGAATTGTTAGGTCTGAATAAATAAGAATTCTAAGTCATAATTTTTAGTTATTATTGCATTTTAATTAATTAATTTCAAGCCATAAGTCGGAACTTTTAGTCATTGGATGCATTTTAAATAATTTCAAGCCATTCGAATTGTTAGGTCTGAAAAAATAAGAATTGTAACTCATAATTTTTAGTTATTTGTTGCATTTTAATTAATTTTAGGCCATAAAAATTGTTGGGTCCGAATAAAATAGATAATTTGTGCATTTTTTTTTTCCAAAGATCCAATTGGATTATGTTAAAAAGAAAAGGCACCTTAATAATGATAGCTTACATTTATGTTGACTTATTTAGCATTGCGAGAGTATTTTGATTCTAGAACCATGCAGAATGTATGACAAGGTGATTGTCTACTTTGTCGTTCAAAAAAAGGATTGTTAACTCACTTATATCCATTTATGAATACATTTGTGATACATGGTGCATTTAACAAATTTATTTGGCAACCTGTTTGTAGTGCAAGCTCAAGTAAAACTGTAAGTTGCAACTTTCCTTTGGCTGTACTTTTGCAGCATGCATGCTATTTATTTAAATTTTATACTTGGAAGCTATTGCTTAGGATTTATTATGTGATATTTGTATTCTTAATTAGATTCCTTTAAAACATATCTTCTATATTTGGTTATATTTGTTATTTAATTGGCACGAAAGTGAAAGATAATGAAAGATGATATATAAGAGGATATGACCTTTTATTCAATTGACTTGTTGCCATTTATATACATCATCTCATTTTATTCTAGGGTTGGAGTTACAATGCCTTTGGCTAGTTTCACATTTAAACCTTATACATTTACTACTAATTAATCATAAATAAATATTACTTCCTTAATATCACCAATAATGTTTATTTTTTCTACACCCGATATTTTTGTAAAATTTTCATACTTTTGTCTTTTGAGTGAATTTGTATTTTGATTTTCTAGTTTTCTTTTGTTTGGGATCATCTTGTGCTAGACTTATTCTCTGACATAGTGAAAATGGACTTCTATGTGCCTAGTATGTGTGTTAAAAGTTGAATTCTTTGCCAAAAGCTAGATTCTTTGCTAATTTTATCATTACTTTGAGAAATGATACTCAAACTGCTACATTGTTTGTGCAATCTGAGATTGTATACCCCAACAACTTCACTTCACTATCTCCAAGATATCTCAGATCATACTCTACTATGCCTCTCAAATGTTTGCGCACATGTTTTTTTACTATCGAATGCTCTTGTCTTCGCTCCACCATGAACTTACTCAAGTTGCTCACTACAAAATATAGATTTGTTCTAGTGTGGACCAAATATATCAAAGAACCCATTATTTTCGTGTACATTGTAGGGTCCATCAACTATGAATATGAAGTTTGTCACCTTCTTGAAATTAGTGATAATGGGTATGGCCATAGGTTTAGATTCCTCCATTTGAAACCCCTTTAGAATATCAATTGCATACTTAGTGTTTCCAAGGAATATCTCCGTTCATTTTTTCCAAACCTCAAAACCTAAAAAAGCATAATTTCAATGTCCTTCATCTCAAACGTAGCTGTCATATTTGCCTTGGAACCTGCAATGAGCTTCTCTACACTTGCAAGAAACATGAGATATACATACAACACCGAAATAAAGAGGTCAATCCCAAATGAATATATAATATAGATTAGGATATGCTTCATTTTGTTAAATTTGTGAACCATTGATCTACAGGAAAATATGAAAGTTGTAGGAAGGGAATTATGCAGTGGAATAATCAAAGAGAATCTACATTGAAAAGGAAATTCATGCCACAAATTTCAGATAAATCGGACAAGAATTGCTCAGATAATCACAACATTAATATTCATTCATTAATCAATAATGCAATGATTATACAATAAATAGAATTCAAATGATAAATATAGGATTTGAATCTATCTATTTTAACTGACTTATTAGCTAAATTAGTGTGTCTAAATCACTGCTGGAGCTCACCAATTTAACTTTGGATGACTCAATCAGTCTACAATCAGTTAACTGATGAGGTAGGTGGGGAAAAGGCGCCACTCTCCCTGCATGCATGCAAAATTGGTGCTAGGATAACTGAAAGTGATCTAACTGATTGTAACTGAAGGTTAACTCGACATAATTGCTTACCGACCACAACCAATTGATGGAGGCTACTGGTGGCGCTCAGAGTGGACTCATAATGTAGGGATTGGTCCCAGAGCCACATAAACTCATGAATGAACATGCAGTAAGTGGAAGATAACCTCTAGGTGTGTCCCCCACACTCTAGTACAGTAATAATTACCCCCTAAGTTAAGAAAAATGACCAAATAGACTATATTGGATAAAGGGGGATTAAAATTTGTGAACCATTGATCTACAGGAATATATGAAAGATGCAGGAAGGGAATTATGTAGTTGAGTAATCAAAGAGAATGTACAATGAACAAAAAATTCATGCCACAAATTTCAAATAAATCAGACAAGAATTGCTCAGATAATCACAACATTAATCTTAATTCATTAATCAATAATGCAATTATTATAAATATAATTTGAATGCTAAAGATAGGATTCAAATATATCAGTTATAACTGATTGATTATTTAACTCAGTGTGTCTAATTGATTGTAATTGGAAGTTAACTCAGCATAATTTATTACCTATCACAACCAATTGATGGAGGATATTGGTGGCACTCACAGTGGGATCCTATAATGTAGGGATTGGTCCCAGAGGCACATAAACTCATGCATGAACATGCAATAAGTGGAAGATAACCTCTAGGTCTGTCCCTCACACTCTAGTACAGTAATAATTACCCCCTAACTTAGGTGAAATGACAAAATTGACTATATTGGACAAAGGAGGATTAATCAATCCGAACACCCCCCCTTAATCCTAACTTTGGACAACTTGGTCCCTAGAAACTAGACCAAAAGTCACCCATACAATATAAATGACATAAAATATTGTTTAATAAAATAAGGAAAATGAGGAAAACCTAATCGGAAACTCTACCCTCAAAATAAGCAGGAATCAGGAAACAAGCTTCCATACTTAAGAGAAATTTCGTCTCTTTAAGAAACAAATTGTGAAAAAATTGTTGCAATCTGCAAATCCGTGGAGTAGTAATGCAGAGACTTGGTTCTTCTATGCATCAACATCTTGGGACTGTGCATGTGAACCTTTCCATATTATTCTGATCTGTTGAATGTTGCTTTTGTCTCTTCTTTCTAGGGGAGGAATGGAATGATCCATTTTTTTCATCAGTGGGCCAAATTGTGGATCAATCTTCATCATCAAGTAGCGTATCTTTGGTAGTTTGTAGGTAGCGAAGTTGTGTGAGAGAGTGCAACATGTTCATTCTAATATTGGGACCTCGTTCTTCTTCTATCATCTGGATCCCCAACAACATTCCCAGCTACTTCAATGAGATTTTCAACCTATTTAGGCTTCTTATTTGGAACAGGAGATGGATCTGGATCTAGATCATCTTGAGGTACAATCTCAATATCAAGATCATGCTGATATTGTTCCTCATTTTCTAAAAGAGGAATATTATACAACATATCATTATATGCAAATGGAGATGAAAGAGAGTTTTTACCTTCCCTTTCGAATGGCCATTGAGATTGTACTAGAGTTGAGTATGGAAGAAAGTGTGATAATTCATAGGCCTTGGATGAATGGTTTGCAACACTCTTTGCTATAATATTCCCAGTTGAGATATCTGAGATCTCCACTGAGTCAGGACCAAATACAACTTACTTTGGAAAGCCAGTATGTGTCATCTAATAAATAGATAGAAAATTTGTTGCAAGATTGGGCACATAGAGTACATTCTTGAACTCTCCATGCTGGATTGTAATAGAATATCTCCCAACAAGTGGGATCTGTGATTTATCCCCCATATGAATGCTAGGTCCTCCTAAGAGATCCAGAGTAGTTAAGGATTCTTTGTAGGAAACCATGTGAATGGATGCTCCTGAATCAATCAGATAGGCCATTATCTGAGTGAATCCTTCATTCAAAGTATGGAACCTCTCATACTCTTCAGTATGTTCTCTAGCTTCAGACATCTCTGCACCTTGTGGAAGGGAAATATTGTTCTGTTCAAGGATTTTTGTCAACTAGTCAATGATATTATTCACGCACTGACTCTCTAGATGAAATCCTCTCATATAGTATGGACATTTAGCCTTCTTGAATTTCTTCTTTTTCTTGGAACCTGAGGCTCAATCGGAAGATCTCTGATTCTCCTTTTGCCTCAAATCAGTGTTTTTGGTCTCCTTCCCTTTGTGATTCCCTCTTTATTTTTCATTGTTTGAGTCTGCTACTAAGAGTGGTTGATTCTTGGAGGTTTGAATCACTCCCATTTGAACCAATTTATCGTGCTCTTGTATCAAGGACTTAGCAAAAGCATCTAGAAAAGGAATCTTCCAATTAGGAATAAATTTCTTCTGAAATGGAATGTAGAGACAAAGATTGAGTACTCTAAGCCAAGATTGCTCAGCACTGACATCACAAGCTACTCGTCTTTCCTCTCTAATCCATAGTTTGCATTGCAATACTAGTGCTTTGTACTTTGTAAAGAATTGTTGAATAGTTTTGAACTATTGGGTTGTAGTGCAATGAGCTCATTCTCCAGAATATTCCCTCAAATCTCATTTTGTTTTCCAAGCAAATATTCAATATTTTCCCAAGATTCCTTCGGAGTCCTTATTCCCTCAAGATGGAACAAAAGATACCAGGAGATGTGAATGCACATGAAGTCGAAGGCTTCATCAAGCCAATTCAAAAACATGTTCTTCTCAACATATTGTCTGGGCTCAACTTCTTTATCCATTGTCATCCTAACTTAGGCCTTGTTTGTGCAAGGGTAATTTCATATCTTCCCTCCAATAAATGTAATTGAAGGGTGTAAGGATTCTAGGTATGAGAGTTGAATAATTATCCATCTTTTTGTATGTTGATCAATCGATTCCTCAAGAAACTACGTAAATACCTGCAAAGAACATTGCAAAACCAATTCAATTCACAATAATATGTCAGTACAAGCCTTTCCGCCTCGACATGTGCACTTTCTCAAAGTCCATCAAACCTAGAGAGACTTCTCTAGATAGAACCCAGAGTGAGCAAGGCAAAGATTGCAGGAATTATGTGGAAACTTAACTGCTTCTAGTGCACAATGGACATCGGACAAGGTTTGTTACTATAATGAACAAGTCTATGATACCATGTTAAATTTGTGAAACATTGATCTACAGGAAAATATGAAAGTTGTAGGAGGGGAATTATGCAGTGGAATAGTTAAAGAGAATGTAAACTAAACAGGAAATTCATGCCATAAATTTTAGATAAATCGGACAATAATTGCTTAGATAATCACAATATTAATCTTCATTCATTAATCAATAATACAATGATTCTGTTAGAATAATCCGTCAGGATTATTGTAAATAAATAAATAATAGGAATATGAATAGCTAGGAAGGCGAAGAGGCTGGTAATCAACCGCCTCATGAAATGTATAAATACAGGCATTTGCATTTGAATAAACAATCAATCGGGAGTTATACCTAACAACTGGTATCAGAGCAGGTTGTCTGCCATAACTCCTGCTGCACTTCTGCGCCCTCCTGACTGCCAGACTGCCTGCCAGTCTGCCCCTACGCGCATTCATTATATGCGTTTATTTTCTTAATGAAGATCCTAACCCTAATTCTTTCACGCTGTAAGTTTATGTTGCGGTGATCTATGCTGCAAGAATACTCAGCGCCCTCCTGGCTGCATAAACCCTCCTGGCTGCGTATTGATTTGGAGAATGTGGTAGTTTATGCGCCCTCCTGGCTGCATAAACCCTCCTGGCTGCGTATTGATTTGGATAATGTGGTAGTTTATGCGCCCTCCTGGCTGCATAAACCCTCCTGGCTGCGTGTTGATGTGGAGAATGTGGTATATGATGAGTTGAAGAGTGCTCTCTGAATGTGGAGCTGTGAATGCGTGGAGCTGTGAATGCATGATGAGTGGTGAACCTGTGTGAACTTGCTGGAGATATTATATCTTGCAGACTGCGTGTGTTTTTTGATACGCTTGTATACACTGCCTTGAAGACTGCTCGGTTAGAGAGCTGTGTGGAGGAGACCGTGTATTAGAGAGCCTGCGCAATCTGAAGTAAGAACTCGAACGCCTTGCTCCTGCTTTCAATCAAGTTCAGCGTCTTTCATTTTCCGAGCTTCACCTGATAAAAGCTTGCTACAATATGTGTGCTGGAAGCGATAACCATATCTATTGCAGAATTTTTCGGTTGTGAAGGCACAAGATTTCGTTTCGGACTCCGGCGTCCGACAGCGCTTGAGATTGGCTATAGATTTGTTTGGAATCTCGCCTGCGCAACGCTGTGTGTTGGTGACTGCTGTCGATTTAAGGAGTCTCCTAATTCTATGTTGAGACAGACATATACATTACGTTGAGATGCTGCGTGGAGAACTGGGATGCTGCGTGGAGAACAACGTGTATATATACTTGAGGAAGAACCACCAACACTAAATATTTCAGTTATAAATATTTCAGTGAGTGATGCATACATAAATTTCAATAAAATTAAGCTGCAGCTTATCCAAACGACGTTTGAAATCTCTAGCAATTGGCAAGCAAATACCTAACCCTAGGATGCATTCGTACAAAACGGGTT
>LPNX010708663.1:467369-504581 GCA_001517045.1 Pseudotsuga menziesii
ATTCTACAATAAATAGAATTCGAATGCTAAATATGGGATTTGAATCTATCAGTTCTAACTGACTAATTAGCTAACTCAATGTGTCTAAATCACTATTGGAGCTCACTAGTCTAACTCCATATGTCCAAATCAATCTACAATCAATTAACTGATGAGGTAGGTGGGAAAAGGTGCAACTCTCCTTGCATGGATGCAAAACTCGCGCTAGGCTAACTGAAATTGATCTAACTGATTGTAATTGGAGGTTAACTTGGCATAATTGCTTACCTATCACAACCAACTGATGGAGGTTATTGGTGGAACTCAAAGTGGGATCCTATAATGTAGGGATTGGTCCCATAGGCACATAAATGTTAAAGTATTGTAAATTCGGAAGATATTCTAGATGTATTGATTGTATTCCTTCTTCGGGAGATGAGTTTGGTCTTGTTAGTATCATTGAAAGAATCAATGTAAACCTCCGAATGTAAGTCGTTTCAATAGTACCCAAGTGTTAATATAATAAATGTTATTTATGGTGTCTAGTTGGACAAGTGGGCCTAGTCAATTAGAGAATTCGACCCTGTTAGGTTATAGGTCAAGTCAAATGAAGAATATAAATAAGGAGGTGCTCCCCTTCATTTGTACTCACTCACTTAGGCTGTTTTTCAAGAGAGAAAGATTAGTGCACCAGACAGAAGAGAGAAGTAGTTGTTTGGGTTTTACACTGCTCTGGTAGAGTTCTATACTGAGGAAGTTTTGAGGGGTTTTCTCCCTTGTGGTTTCCCTGAGGAAAATCTTTGTGTTCTTGTGTTTATGTGCTTGTTGTTCTTTTAGTTATCTACTAGTGACTATTTGTTTTAAGATATAATCTAAGAAAATTAATAAAATTCAACATGGTATCAGAGCCACCCTGAAAGGAAGAACTGCACAGTTAGGGTTTTGTTACTCCAAACAAATCCCTCGATAGATCAACCCGAAAAAAGAGGGCTCTCCCAACTTACCCGTGAAGAGTGCATCTTTCTGTGAAGACAAAACTGAATTCCAAGAATTTTCAATTTTGGACCAATTACTACTGTCGGGACAAAATAGGGATTCATTTTTCCTAAGTTTTCATCATCAATCTCAAAAAAGGAAGATACAACCTACTCTCCCTAGGGAGTCACATCTTCTCCACCATTTAGCTCCACCTATGATCCCAACTGAAAAATTAGGGTTTTTGCATCAAATCCTAGGTCATCCAAAAGGAGGTCAGTTAGGAGTTGTTTTCTTCAACTAAGTACCTTTCCTCCTTATTCCATTTGAAGTTCTCAGTCTTCAAAATATGACAAAGAATACCAAGCTAGATGTATAGATTGAAGGTGTTGAAAACTTCATAGCATGGAAGTATAGGATCATTCTCGTCCTACAAGAGAATGATCTAGATAAGTTTGTGAAAGAGGAAGTGAAAGAACCAAAAGACGTTGAAGCTAAGTACAAGCATAATAAGGATTTGATCATAGCTAAAAGGATCACAACTGACTCCATGAAATATAAATTGATTCCTCATGTATCCTCAAGGGAGACTCCAAAAGAAATGTTTGATGCTCTATCGGGTCTATTTAAAGGAAGAAACGTTAATAGGAAAATGACCCTAAGGAATCAACTCAAAAGTCAGAGACCATGTAGTCTTACTTTCAAAGAGTAGCTCAAATCAAGGATCAGCTAGAAGCCATTGATGATATGGTTGAAGAAGCAGAGAATATGATGAAAACCTTAAATGGTATTCCAAGAGATCAGGAATCCTTTATCCAAGGAATTTGTTCAAGAAGGAAACTAACCAAATTCTAAAAGTTATGGGAAGAATGTGTTCAAGAAGAATAAAGGATAGCAGCTAGAGAAGAAAATCTAAATGACAATGAGGATCAAGCCTTGACACCCCACCCCAAAGGAAAAACGAAGAGCCATGACCATCCTACTAAGACTCAATGATTTTAGAGACCCTAGGGAGACTTCTCAAATTTTGAGTGATTCACATGTCACAAGTTGGGACACATTTCCATCAACTGTCCCATCAAAGAAAAAAAAGAATAAAAAAGATGAGAAGGTTTCAGGCCCATGCTGTTGAAGATAGTGATCAAGAACTTAAAGAAGAAGCAAAGAAGGATGAAGACTCTCGTGAAGAATATGTTATAATCTCCACCCTAACAGGATCAGTCTCAACAGTAAATGACACCTGGCTAGTTGATAGTGGTGCCTCCAAGCGCATGACTAGTTACAAGGAATCACTCCCATGCCTTGAACAAAAGGAAATTCCACACAAAGTAATACTTGGATATTATTCCCAATATCCCATTAAAGGAATAGGATAAGCATCCTATAAATTGGATTATGGAAAGCCTATGAAAATGAAAGATGTCCTGTATGTCCAGACTAAAGAAGAATCTTCTTTCAATTTCAGCCTTAGACAAGAAAGGATTCAGAGTTACTTTTGTGGATGGAAAATTTCTCATGTGGACAAAAGGTAAAACCATAGATGATGCAGTAGAGATTGGAGTTGAAGAAGGAGGACTCTACAAATTGAAGGGACAGACAGATTCAGCATTAGAAACTAGTACCATTAACCCATGTGAGCTATGGCACAAAATTCTTGTTCACGTTCACTACACAGATCTTCTGATTGTAAGCACGGTTGTGACTAGTTTACCATAAATTCAGATAGAACATGAAGGAGTGTGCAAAGGATGTGCACAAGGGAAGAATACTAAGAATCATATCCCAAAAACTGATAGCAAATAAAAAGGGATCTTAGATATTATTCACTCATATATATGCGGGCCAATGCAAACTACTTCATTAAGTGGGTATTTCTACAATGATTCTTTTATTGATGACTACTCCCACAAAACTTTGATATACTTCATGAAAAAGAAGGATTAAGTGTTTGAAAGATTCAAGGAATTTAAGGCCCTAGTGGAAAATCACTCTGAGAAGAAAATAAATATTTTGAGGTCATATAATGGACGAGATTTCACTTCAAATGAATTCAATGATTATTGCAAGGAAGCTGGGATTAAGAGGGAGCTCAACATTCCCTATAATCCACAACAAAATGGTGTGGTGGAAAGAAAGAATAGATCTATCATGGAAGTTGTGAAATCTATGATACATGATCAAGATCTTCCAATGTACCTGTAGGGAGAAGCAACAAGAATAACAATATATGTACAGAATAGAATTTCCCACACTTCCCTTGGGAATAAAAATCCATAATAAATGTTTTTTGGAGAAAAGGAAAAGGTACGTCACCTAAACATATTTGGTTGTCTTGTTTACACTCACCTTCCCAAGGAGAAAAGGACAAAGTTATATCCTTCAGGAAAGAAGGGATTATTCGTAGGGTATAGTGAACAATCAAAATCTTATGGATCTATATCTCAGGATACGATCAAATATAAATTAGCAGAGATGTCACATTTGACAAAGATACATCCTTCAGGAAGTCAAAGATAGATAAGGAATATGAAGGGGAGCATGAAACTCCCAAAGCTATTGAAAGTACTAAATTAGTCAGAAACAAAGAAGAAGTCCAAATACCTGAAGATCATGATATGACAAAACCTCAATTACCTGAATAATTACCAAATGAATTGACTTCTCGAAAGAGAAAACCCACATGGGCTTGTGAAGTAGTAGAAGAAGCAAAAAGACACAGTGTTTTAGAAGGAACCATTCGAGAAAGAAAGAATCCAAAGTCATACCTTGGTTATATGGATTTGATGTGTGATCTAGTTGATAAAGAACCAACAAGTTTTGAAGAAGAAATAAAACAGAAGGAGTGGGCTAATGCAATGGTTGAGGAATACCAATCCATTATAAATAATGATGTGTGGGAAGTAGTACCAATACCAAAAGACAAGTCAGTGCTATCCTCGAAATGGATATTCAAAACTAAACACTCGGCAGATGGAAGTATAGAAAAGTACAAGGAAATATTTGTAGCCTAAGGATTCTCTCATAAAGAAAGAATTGATTATGAGGAGACCTTTGCACCAATAGCTAGATACACCTCAATCAGAACTATCCTTTCCTTGGAATCCAACATGAAGTGGAAGCTACATCAAATGAACGTGAAGACAACATTTCTAAATGGCTTGATTCAAGAAGAGGTATACATCAAATAACCGCAAGGGTTTGAGACTAATGATCAAAAAACTCATGTATGTAGACTAAAGAAGGCATTGTATGGGCTAAAGAAAGCACCCAAAGAATGGTATGTAGGATCGATAGATTTTTTATAAGCTTAGGCTTTACTAAAAGTAAAGGAGACTCCAACCTCTACTACAAGATTGAGGATGATGGGATTATGATTTTATTACTATATGTAGATTATTTGTTCTTGATAGGAGAAGATAAGCCTATTGTCGAATGTAAGAAGAAGATTGCTACATAGTTCGAAATGAAAGACCTTGGAATGATGCATTACTTTCTAGGTATTGAAGTGTGGCAATATCCGAATGAGATTTTCCTAAACCAAGGAAAATATACTATAGAAATATCAAAAATATTTGTAATGTTAGATTGTAAAGATATGACTACTCCAATGACAACAAGTTTGAAGCTATTGAATGATGATACTTCGGAAGCAGTTGATTCCACCTTGTATAGACAAATTATTGGTTCAATGATGCACTTAACCAATACAAGACCAAATATATGTTTTGCAGTAAACACATTAAGTCAGTATATGGTGAATGTTAAACACATTCACCTTATTGGGGAAAAACATGTGATGAGGTATCTAAAGGGAACTTTAGACTATGGGCTCAGATATTCAACTAGTGGCTAGATCAAATTACATGGATATGCAAATTCAGATTGGGGAGGAAGTGCCAAAGATAGAAAAAGCACATCAGGATGTTGTTTTAGTCTGGGATCAATCATGATCTCTTGGTTCAATAGAAAGCAGACTAGTATTTCACTTAGTATGGCAAAGTCTAAATACATTGCAGCATGTTCATCATGTAGAGAAGCAGTATGGCTTCGAAAGATGTTAGCAGGACTATTCAATGTAGAGATATATACTATTGATATCCTTTGTGATAATCAGAGTTGTACTAATATGAAAAAAAATACCATGTTTCATGATAAGACAAATCATATTGAAATCAAATATCATTTCATCTGAGATATGGTTCAGAAGGGAGCTTTGAAGCTCAAGTATGTTCCTACAGAGGAACAAGTAGCAGATGTATTGACTAAGCCTTTGGCTCGTGTAAATTTTGAATACTCTAGAGACAATATTGATGTAGTCCGAAGGGACCTCTCTCGAAAGAGGGACTGACAGTAGAGGGATGATGGATGCAACGATGAGTATCTCAGTCTAGAGGAGGGTAAGTTTGGCTAGGCTTGTTTGGCCCAAAAGGGTTAGTAAGTCAGATGAGGCCTATTGATCCTAGGGGGATTAGTATGTCTTCCTAGGCTTTTTTGGCCCGAAAGGGTTAGTAATATAGACAAGGCTTGTTTGGCCCCCAGGGAGATCCATCTGTCTAACCAGGCTTGTTTGGCTCGAAAGAGTTAGTAAGTTACAAAAAATACCCGGATGGATCTACCAGAGAACTGATTGTGATGCTGCTCCGAGACATTGAAGGGAAATATGTATCCTCGGTATTTTTATACTGTTGATTGTTGATGATTGTTGATGATGGTTGCTGAGATGTTTTGATGATTGTTTAGACCATTTTTGTAGTATTGTTATACTGATGACTGCTAAGATGTTTGTTGAGATGATTGTTGCAGTATTTTTATACTAATGATTGCTGAGATGTTTGTTGAGATGATTGTTGCAGTATTGTTGTATTGATGATTGTTGATATGTTTGTTGAGATTATTGTTGTAATGATTGTTGAGATGTTTGATGAGATGTGTTATACCAAAATCCTGTCACCATCATGTGATAAGACCTTTGACAAACCTACTTTCCCTGAAATCCTAGCTTCTAGAGTGAAGACTAAATGGTTTTTTATCAGTCTATCACACAAATTCCTAGCACCGCGCATTCCCCTTTGTCTAGCAGCAGTACCTATGCTCGCACCGCTTTTCATTGGTTTTCCACAAGTAGTGACACCGCCTATCGCCCTTGGTCCATAGGCAGTTATTACCAGAACCGCTCTGTCATAGAAGGAGAAGCGCGGTACCCTGGGTAAAAAGGGAAAAAGAGAAGCTTCTTGAGGCTTCAAGATGATAAGCCTTGAGATATCCCTTATCCCTACTACTGTGGGTTGGTTGAGCTTGAGATCCCTCATCCTAGGATCTTAGAGGCCACCTCACCCACTAATTTCTCAACCATCTCTATCCATTAAAGCCCTATAAATATGATCTCATAGCCATGGTTGAAGGGGGAACATTGAAGGTATTGTTATGTCGTTGGACTGATTCTTGGCCCAAGATCATTTGGAGAGAGCATAGAGAGCTAGAGTCGAAGCTTTTGGGGATGAAGAACTGGTTTCATGGAGATGCATGTCAACACTAAGGCTTGGTTGTAAACTTCTTCATATTTCTAATGCAAGTTGATTTTCTGTCCCATATATATTGTTGATGTTTGATTTCAAATATATATTGCTAGATTCCTTAGTCACTAGCATAGATTAGTAGATCATATTCTGGTTGCTTTGATCTGTTTCGTGTTGAACTCTTTTTTAGGTACACAGGTGAACCATCAAAGCCTTGTATTCCAAATATCTATAGCATCTAGGGAGAGTTATCAGCCTCTGTGATCTATTTGTTCTAGATCTGAACCATTCAGACCAGCGGAACACCTTGATGTCCACAGGAGGTGAAATATTCTGATCAACAAATCTGGCAACTCTGCTGGGGAGTAGTTGTATTCAGTTGTTCTGATCGTCCTCAGTCTGCAACTATTGTCCGAATCCAGGCTCCGTTTTCTTCAACTCTTTTCAGTCAGATCTACTTTATAATTTGTATTATTTGAGTTTGAAATTTCTAGATCTGTTCAGATCTGAGTCATTTTAGTTTTTTATGCTCTGTTACCATATTAAATTCAATAGTATTTACCTTGATCTAGTCTTTTTTGATCTGATCCATCATTCTCTTTCTTGTTTTGGCTATCTACAGGGAACTGCGGAAATGCTTTGTACGAGGAGTGGTACCACCGCCTGAACACAATGGGAAGTAAGCGGTGCCACCGCCTGTATCCGGTTAGTGAGGAGTGGTGCTGCTTTGGAAACACTCTTACAACACCTACGAAGCGCGGTACCAGGTAGACATTAGTCCAAACCTCTTTTTCCTCTTTTTTCCTTGTAAAAATTTGGAATTTTCATTGCTTTCAGTTCTGTTATCGGGCTTGTGTTATTGAATCTGATGTGTGTGGATTGCTGCTTTGATGGTTTAAGATTGATTTTGAGTGGAATTTCAAAAATTTGTTTAGTCTTTTTTATTGTTCATCTGCTTCTTGCTTGTTGGTTGTGTTTAAAGAAGGATTTCTTGTTTTCTGAAAGTTAGGGTGCTCATTGAACTCTCTTTTTGTTGCATATACTGAAAGAAGAACACTAGATTACTTCTAGATTTCATTTCTTGCTTGCATAGTAAATGTCTTTTTCTTCCCTTCAAAAAAGAAAAGTTTTGCTTGAGATTAGGATATCATATTTGAGCATTGGATTTGGGTTTTCTGATTGGCTTCATAAGCTTTTTGGACCTTTACGATCTTTTGTCTCTCATTCATATAGGACTATCTCGATCAAAATAAAAAAGATGGTAGTTTTAAGTTAGATTTTATTATGTTTTTAAGAAAGTTGAAAAGTTAGAGTGCATTGGCATATAGGTTTGCTTGGTGTTGTTCTTTTAGGAAAAGAGATTATCACTCTTCCCATTTGCTTTCGAAAAGAAGAATTTGGTTTGTAAAATTGTTTTCTTGTTTTTGAGTTGGTGTTCATGACTATTGATTGGAATGATTTTTGGTTTTGAAAAAAACAGAAAAACACTCTCTTTCCTCCCGTAAGTAGGCATATTGAAAGGTAGAGTAAATATTTGCATAAGCATATTGTATGGTTTTACTTTTCTGTCAGAACATCATGCATTCACCTAACCGTACAAGTTAAAATTAACGGTAGTTGTAGGTTAAAATTTACATAGTAACTTGAGTGATAGGTTAGAGACATGTTCAGGCGTCGTAAAACGTAGGAGCTGTCGTTATTTGTCAAGATTACATTTCGAGACTCGCGCGGTTCTTCCACGTACCGTCGGTATATCGAACGGCCTTTCACGTGCCCTTGAGGTATATATAAAGGTACTTCACGTACTCGATTGTATATCGGAATTCCCCTTGTGTACGGTTATGCATTAGACAACACTACTACCGATTCGAGCTCCCACGTACCTTGAGTATATCAGGAGACCCCACTAGGGTACCTTATCTATCTGAGAAAATCCCTTTGGCCATCTTGTTTGGAGCCATACACCAAACACAACATTCGGGGAGATTAGTACGCACGTACCCTTGAGGTATATCACGAGTGGCACCCACTTGACAATCCTAGTGAGAGACCTAACTTTTGAACTCCTCCTATCATTTTAAGTCTGCTTGTTTTGACCTATAGTTTGAGTAGGGAAGTCTTTTGGTGTGTTTTTTCTAGATTTTCAAACCCTAGGTTAGATAGGAACTGTACACACTGGCTGAGTTAAGACAGTCCAGGAGAGTACGGGGCTTGCCACCCGATTTTACTTCTATTTTAGAAGAAAATCCAATGGAGGCTATCGACCAAGGAGCTGCTACCACCTCCCAAGTGGGAGATAATGTGGTGGAGGAAAGTGGAGTACGATATTCTTCACACTTGCCCCCCTTGGTCCAACAGCCTTCCCGGGAAGATTCATTGTTCCATCCTCCCCCAGAAGGTCATGTTGATGATACTCATCCGGACTTTGGTCCTAATGCTCCTTTTTGGGAGACACCTATCAGAGAGGCCATTGCCTCATTTGGCACTCGTGTAAGTTCTCCTGAGAGTGAAGAAGAACACATGAAACACCATGATACTATCCTCCATGCACGGGAGGTAGAAAAGCAGATTGCCAACCTATTAGGCTCTTCACCAGTTCGTTCCACATTCCTTCCTGTGGGATATCATTCACTAGCTGATTCTATGAGACCCATTGAACCGATTATAGATCGTCCATTAACAACCCATAGCCCAGGTCAAATTTCCACCCCTCTCACCTCTTATGTTATGTCTGTTCCAAATCCTCCCAGGTATGTTGCATCTGGGGCCCAACCTTCAATTCCGGTTTCTTCAGTACCTTTGAATTCCCGGGGCCAACCCCTGGCACGACCTACATTATCTGAAACCGGAGTTGTACCTAGTCAAGATCAGACCTCTAACATAGAAACATCTACAGTTTTTGTCCCTCCCACCCACACTAATGTGGTAAATTCCCCATCTAGTTCAAGTCATCCCTTGGGGGCACAACCTGTTCTCATTTAGTCTTCTAGTGGTTATGGTTATCAAATACCTATAGGTAATCATCCATCTAATCCTACTGGAATTCCATTCCCTAGCAACACTTTTACGCCATGGGGGAAACCCAACTGGTCTTACATGCCAGCCATGGGAGGGATACCTATGCATACTGCGGGAGGTGCGGGAGGACCATTTTATGGAGGTCCTCCCCTTGGGGGACCTAATGGTCCTGGAGGATCTTACGGTCCTCCTCATGGTCCTAGTGGTCCTAGTGGTTCTGGGGGATTTGATGGCTTTCCTCCTTATGGCTCTGGAGTGTCTGGTGGCCCTCCACCTAGCGATTTTGGTGGCTCTGGAGGTTTCCCACCTCCTAGAGGTTCCAGAGGGTCTGGCGGTCCACCTCCTGGTGGTCCTGGTGGTCCTGGTGGCCTCGGTGGTCCTGGAGGTCCCGGTGGCTCTGGTGGTCCTAGCGGTCCTAATTTTGGAAATCAACCCCCCATGGGTAGATTTCTGAGTAGTTCTTCCTCACAGCAACCTGTTTATCAGTCTACCTATGGCCCTACTGGTAATTACATGCCATATCAATATTACCAATATGTGCAGCCCAATAGACAATTACCTTTCCTGGAAACTTTGGACTTGCCTAATTTTTCCAAGTTGATTAATGATCCCATTCGACACAATCCCTCGTGGCCTCCCATTCTGGTAAAGTTACCATCGGATATTCCAAAATTCGATGGGAAGCAGGGTGAAGATCCACGGAACCATGTTATGACTTTTCATTTGTGGTGTTCCTCGAACTCCCTCATGGATGATTTCATTCGATTGCGACTCTTTCAGCGAACTTTGAATGGTACAGCCGTGAAGTGGTATATTGAACTCCCACAACATTCGTTTGTGGATTTTGGCTCGTTAGCAACCGTATTTCTTATGCACTTTCAGCTCCCTATTCGTTATGAAACGGGCACTGATCTTTTAACTTCTCTGCGACAGAACACCTCCACCCACATTTCTGATCATATTCATGAGTGGAGGAGGTAGAGAAGGCTTATTAAGGCCCCTATTCCAGATCAGTTGTTAGCTAATTGGTTTACTAAGTCCTTGTTGCCTCCTATTGCCCGAGATGTGGCCATGGGCGGTGTTGTTACCAAAGAGCAGGCTATTAGTCAGGCTCAATACCTAGACTTGGTCTATTCCCAATCTGGGACTCTTTATGACCTGATTCCTCAAGCTCCTCACCCCAGCACTAACCCTACCAAGCCATCAGCAGAAGTACCTGTTGATGGGATTGTTGGTTCAATCCAGTCCCCATCTGCAACGAAACCTGCCAAGACAACCCAAACTGCTACTCCTTCGACTCCTAAGGTTTCTGCTGAGGTCAATTCTATTCAAAGTACTCAAACCTCGGGTAACAAAAAGAAAGGTAAACATCGAAATAAAAAACTTGGAAACCAATAGGAGACCCCACAATCAACCCATAACAACAACAACATAGGGAAAAGGAAGGCTAAATACCCTTGTCTGCTATGTGGTGGTGACCACCGCTCAAAGGAGTGTCCCCATCGGGACAAGATCTCCCAGTTTTTGAAGTCTAACCCCGCACCTGCAGTACTTACGGATCCTTTTCCTTCTCAACAACAGCTGGTAGACCACATGTCGAACCAGGGTAACCCTAGTTCATCGGAGGAAATTCGTATGATGTCCTCAGATACCATCCATCTGCAAACTCGAAGCTATAATTATGATAAACCCGCAAATAAGAACAAAGATCAATATTCTTCAGGGAAAGCTCCCTCTACTAGTTCTTCAGAATCCTTGTCCACTATTCCCTTGTCTATCGAGAATCCTACTCTCGACATGATTTTGCGCCCACCAAAGAGTACTCTTCGAAAGGCTATCTTTAATCTCAATTCCCAAGCTGCTCAATTCTATAATGTGGTTGAAGATCTCGCTCAGGAACCTTGTGCAATACCCTAGAAGTACTCCAAATTTTCCCTACACATCGCAAGAAATTGTTGACCGCTTTAGGAGCTGTAGACCCGAATAACACTAACTTGATTCACTTCAATGTTGAGAACTATAAACCTAGATTACCGCATAAACTTGATTTTTAGATCATTACAAAAGTAGTGGGAAATAAAGTATTTCAAATGGTACTAGATGAAGGGGCTTCTACCTCGGTGTTATCTCTAACTTGTTGGAAAGCTCTTGGCTCTCCCGAGCTTGTTACATCACCTACAGCCCTTAAAGCCTTTGAAAGATGGGGTTTCCAACCCCATGGCCTCATATTAGCCCTTACGGTTGAGTTGGGGGGAAAAACCATTTCCATCCAAGTAGAAGTGGTAGATGCCCCTTTAGATTATAACCTCCTTTTAGGAAGGAATTGGTTCTATGCCATTAATGTTGTTGCTTCAACAGTATTTCGAACAGTCCAATTCCCGCATCTCGGGAGATTTGTTACCATTGACCAGCTTGATTTCTATACGCCGAATGTTACTACCTCCAAAGCTAATAATATCCCCATTTTAGGTCAGTCCCCTCCTCCTTACCAGTTGATTGGGGTAGGTATGCTGAAGGATTCATCCCTTATGGGGATTTTTCCCTCTACTCCTCCTAGCACGGATACCGCGACAGTACATATGATCGCCTCATTTGATATTGAGCCCCAGGGAACAAATGTTGTTGAGTCCACCTCATTGAGCCCGCACGAAGATATGTATGACACCATTCAAACTTGCTCCGATGATCACACTGATGACATTCATTTAGTGGCTTCGGATCCTTACCATTTACCATACTAGTTAGAACCTTCTCTTCCAATTCTAGATTATCTCTCTGATACTTTTCCTTCCGACGAGTCCATTATAGAGATCATGAATATGGATCATCTTTGGGAGGATCACCATCATTGATCCATGTTCCTTCCCAATACCAGTTCGGGAAGCCATGATTTTTCATCCTTGTTTCCTACTGATATTGTCAACGTTCCGCAAAGTCCTTTATTGTTGCAAGATACAAATTCTAAAGGAAACCTTTGCAAAATTACTCAAATGAACCCAATTGACATATCAGCCAAGCCTGATGTTATTGAGCATGTTCATGTTGGGAAGAACTGCTCTACAGATGAATCTGACGCATATAAGGAACTTTTCAAGGAATTTCATGATATTTTTTCCTGGTCCTATGAAGAGATGCCAGGGATCGACCCTTCCATTGTGGTCCACGAGATTAAAACTTATTCCATGGCTAAACCTGTCAGGAAGAAACTTAGGCAAGTCCATCCTAGGAAGGCCGCAACTATTAAAGCTGAGATTGAGAAACTTCTGAAAGCTGGTTTTATTTATCCTGTACCTCTGACGAAATGGGTATCGAACGTTGTCCCTGTCAATAAAAAGCAGGGTACCATTAGAGTCTGCATCAACTTTAGGGATTTAAATAAAACTTGTCCCAAATACAACTTTCCTACCCCGCACATCGATTAGATTATCGACAATTGTGCTGGAAGTGTCATCTTTTCATTCATGGATGGTTTCTCTAGCTACAATCAGATTGAGATATTGCCCACCAATCAGCATAAGATGGCATTCATTTTCCCATTGGGAACCTTTGCATATAAGAAGTTACCTTTCGGCTTGAAAAATGTTGGATCCACGTTCCAGCGTGCGATGTCCTATGCATTTCACAACATTAAACATATTGTTGAGCCGTACCTTGACGACCTCCCTGCTCATTCACAGTGACGGGAGGACCATCCTGGTCATCTTAGAGACATATTCCTGAGATGTCGTCATTATAATATACAGCTCAATCCGCATAAATTTGTTTTTTGGGTTGAGACGGGACGTCTGCTTGGCTTTGTGGTATCTAATGACCTTGATGAGACTCGTAGAGATGCTGCTTTAGCTAATGAGGCACATAAGAAATGCATCAAGGCGCAGTACGATAGATCCGTCCAGCCTCGTGTTTTCAACAAGGGTGACCTAGTTTTGACTTATGATCAGAGATATGACAAGCTAGGAAAGGGTAAGTTCGAGTCCATGTGGTATGGACCTTTCATTATTTCCAAGGTGTTAGAGAAAGGAGCCTATGAGTTAGTTGATTATGATGGGATCCCTTTGGGGCAACCTCGCAATGGGTTGTACCTGAAAAGTTACTATGCCTAGGTCTTCTTGGATGGTATCATGTATATATGTATAATGATTGACTTTTAGTGTGTTTTTAGTATTTTCAAGATGGTTTTGAGTTTTGGTGTCCACATCTGTTTATACCCTATTTTGGTCATGCAGATGGATTTCTATGGCTTCGTTGATGGTGCTTGCCACCACACCTTGAATCTAGCCTCGGCTGCTTGGGTTCTCTATTCCCCAGCTGAAGATTTGGTCAGTTCAGGAGCGATTTTCTTAGGTCTCGCTACTAATAACATCACCGAGTATGAAGCAGTCATCGGTCTTCTGACTGAAGATGCCTCCCAGGATGTCCGTGATTTAGTAGTTTTGATGGACTCTCAGCTTGTGGTTTGTCATTTAAACCATGTCTACACCATTAGTAACCTGGAGCTCCTCTGCCTCTTCCGAAGGGTACATTTGTTAGAAAGATCATTTGGAACCATTACATATAGGCATATCCCTAGGGAACATAATGTAGAATCCACATAAATGTGTTTTTTTCGTTGAGACAGGACGTCTGCTTGGCTTTGTGGTATCCAAAGATGGCATCCAGATCGATCCTTTGAAGATTGTCGCTATCATTAATCTACTAGCCCCAACCAACATCCTTGAACTCCAAAGTTTGCAGGGGAAGGAAAAATTTCTCCGTCGTTTCGTGTGCAATTTCGCTGAGAAAACACACGGTTATATGCGTCTACTCAAGAAGAACACTCCATTCTTCTAGGATGACCAGGCCCAACGTGCCTTTGATAGTCTTAAGCATGCTCTGACTCATTCACCTGTGATACACCCCCCAGATTATTCAAAGGATTTTCTCTTGTATATTGCTGCCTCTACTACTACCATCGCCATGGTTTTAGTGCAGGACAATATCCACGGTCAGGAGCATGAGATTTATTAGGCTAGTAAGAATCTTATTGATTCTGAAACCTGTTATTCACATGTGGAGAAGCTATATTTGGACACGGTCATTGCTGTGCAAAAAATTCATCACTACATTCTGCTTCACACTACCACCCTATTGGCAAACCAGAACCCAATGTACTACATTCTGACTCGTCAAGTACTTGGGGGCAAGTACTCCCGTTGGATCGTCATCATTCAGGAGTTCGATCTTGAGTTTTCCAAGGCTACATCAAAGAAATCCTTGGTTTTTGTCGAGCTTATATGTGACCTTCCCTGTGCTACCACAGAATATAAGCCCAGCGATTCATTTCCAGATGAATTCCTGCTCCTAATTAGCACTACTGATCCTTGGTATGGAGATTTGTTGATTAATCTCCAAACCCATCGTTTTTAGCCACATCTATCTCGCGATGATCATTGTCGCATCCGTCACCACGCTAAGTACTATCTTATCTTGAATGATACCTTGTATAGACGTGGGATTGACTCCATTCTCTGGCGATGCCTCACTCATGAGGAGGCTGAACACATGCTGAATGATTGCCACTCTGGAGCATGTGGCGTTCATTTATCTGGGATAGCTACAGCTCAGAAAATCCTTCGCACTGGCTATTTCTGGCCTTCTGTCTTCAAAGACTATCATGAGGCTGTTCAGAAATGCCCACCTTGCCAACATTTTTATCCCAAAAATCGCACCCATCCTGCTCTGCTTCACCCTATCATTTCCATTGGCCCTTTCACCAAATGGGGGATTGACTTCATGCATTATAAACCTACCTCAGCTAGGGGTCATGGTTACATCAACGTAGCCGTGGATTATTTCACAAAATGGGCTGAGGCCATGCCTACATATGCAGAAGATGGTAAGGCTGCCGCTCTCTTCTTGTTCAATCATATCATAGCTAGATTTGGAGTTCTGCAGTCCATCGTCATTGATCACAAATCTCATTTCCATAATCAAATGATGGAGGAATTGAGTGCTAAGCTAGGTTTTCGACATGAAAACTCTATGTCATATTATCCACAAGCTAATGGTCAGGTAGAGGCCATTAACAAGGTTTTGAAAACTATGATTCGTCGGATGGATGGAGATCATAAATCCAATTGCCATATCGTTATTTTTTCTGCTCTTTGGGCTTATCGGACTTCCATGAAAACAGCTACTAGTTTCACGCCATTCCAGCTTGTCTATGGACTTGAAGCTGTCTTGCCGATCCAATGTCAGATTCCATCTTTACAACTCACCGTTGAACTTCTCCCAGACACTTCCGCAGAGGAACATGATTTTTGTACTTAAATAACCTTGACGAGACTCGTAGAGATGATGCCTTGGCTAATGAGGCACATAAGAAATGTGTCAAGGCGAAGTATGATAGATCCGTCCAGCCTCGTGTTTTCAACGAGGGTGACCTAGTTTTGACTTATGATTAGAGATATGACAAGCTAGGAAAGGGTAAGTTCGAGTCCATGTGGTATGGACATTTCGTTATTTCCAAGGTGTTAGAGAAAGGAGCCTATGAGTTAGTTGATTATGATGGGATCCCTTTGGGGCAACTTCGCAATGGGTTGTACTTGAAAAGGTACTATGCCTAGGTCTTCTTGGATGGTATCTTGTATATATGTATATTGATTGACTTTTAGTGTGTTTTCAGTATTTTCAAGATGGTTTTGAGTTTTGGTGTCCACATCTATATATACCATGTTTTGTTCATGCAGATGGATTTCTACAGCTTCACTGATGGTGCTTCCCACCACACCTTGAATCTAGCCTCGGCTGCTTGGGTTCTCTATTCCCCAGCTGAAGATTTGGTTAGTTCAGGAGCGGTTTGCTTAGGTCCCACTACTAATAACATCACCGAGTATGAAGCAGTCATCGGTCTTCTAACTGAAGCTGCCTCCCAGGATGTCCGTGATCTAGTAGTTTTGATGGACTCTCAGCTCGTGGTTTGTCATTTAAACCATGTCTACACCATTAGGAACCCGGTGCTCCTCCGCCTCTTCCGGAGGGTACATTTGTTAGAAAGATCATTTGGAACCATTACATATAGGCATATCCCTAGGGAACATAATGTAGTTGCTGATTCATTGGCTATTTACATCCTAGATTACCATATTTCCCATTCATGACGTTAATCAAACATGGTACATTGTAAATAAACATTTAAAGACACATAGAACTCATAGAAAATGCATTTTTTCCATTTGAAATGTATAGACACCGTGTAAAAGTCTGTATATATATATATACGAAATTTTTTTACAAAAAAAGGTCCCGAGGACTCATCTGAAGCACGTAGGCTTTCTGGCAAAATCATCATACAAAAATCTTGAAGCTATCAGCTTTTAGTATACATGTCTCATCCACTAGTGGTGCTCGTGATAGCACATCACTTCTCGAGCCACCCTGCGTAGTAGCCTGCTGAATCGGCCTGGTACTCCCATCGTAGATCTCTGATATCTAGTAGGGAGGTCATCTATGTCAGCATCTTGGATGTCCAGAGTCAACCTCTCAAGGTTCTCCTCCAACTCCCCTGTGATATCATCACCCTGTGGCACGAAGCGAGCTCCAACTCGCCTGTCTAATGGAGATGCTCCTCCAGGCCTCGCTGCTCCAACATCTGCATGAAGACAAACAGGTCTTGTCACTTATCATAAAAAAATATAAAACATAAAAAACATAAAAACATTTTCCATCTTTATGGTTTCTTGTTTCTTACCAATGTCACCCCACTTCCCTCTAGGTGGGAGTGGTAGGTCAAGATCACCTGTAAAATTTATGCCCGCATAGGCATAGTCCTCGACCATGAGCATCTGATCCCGTAGCCATCTGAAGAATGCATCACTGAACTTCTCTCTGCCCCTACCCGCTCCTATGTGAGCCATGACCTGGACCCACCTCAGCATGCGGGGGTCCCATGCTCTCAGACTCTGAAAAGTCACCTGGGGCCTCATCTGGGGGACCCGCTCAAAGAAGAAACAAGCTAAGATGGAACCAAAGATGAACTACTTGAGCTCTCCCTACCGACATTTAGTCAGCTGATCCTTGAAGATTGGAAGCAATGCTTCCGCCCAGTTGAACACCGTAGGTGCCATAGCCTCTAAGGCATACAACATATGTGCCCTGGAAGCCTAATGTACACCCTGGCTCCCTGCCACCCTCTGCATGGTGAACAGAACAATCCGTAGAGTCCTGTCTGTCACTACCGTGATGGGGATTTTCTTCCTTGATGTGCCTATACCTGGTACGCAGTGCCAATCTATGAGCTCTCTGGTAGTAATTTCCCTTCCACGGGAACTTGTTAGTGAGATAGGGGAACCCCATCTCAATAGACCAGTCAAGAAGTAGATATCCTCTACCTCCACTATAAGTATGTGTGCCCCCACCTCGAAATACTACTATTCTGGATTCCACATTCTCATTATGTGTTCCAGTCTTCTCTCATGGGACATCATGCTTGGTGTCCAGAAGAACTTTAGAAGCCCACAGTTCTGGAGTGCGGCAATACAAACTGGATTCCTTTCAGCAGTGGCATCCTCATCGTCATGTGTTCTTTCCTTCCATATCACCATATTTTGGAAGCCTCGACCTGCCAAAAATAACAATGGTATGTATTAATATCATCCTTGAGTCATTACAAATCAAAAGAATGAGTGAATTTTGTCTATATCATTAGTTTAACTTCTCCACGGCCAGCACCTCCTGTGCCCCGTTGGAGATAGGCAGTGGCACCACCTATCCACCATATTCTTGGCACAGTTCTTGGGCGGTACTGCCTATCCCACAAGGGGTAGCAGCGATGCCCGTAAATTAGATTTTAGGGCTTGCCAAATAGGCCTAAAACCCCACCAAATCCCAAAATAAAAGCTATGAAATGAAAGATGAAGGTCTTAGCTATTACCTGCAACTGACGAGACTGAAAACGGACGGTGGAAACTCCTGGTATCAGCTATGGAAGATTTGGCTAAAAAATGCTCCAAGTGCTCTCTGCTAGAGGTAAATAGTGAAATGTTTGATTTTTTACTATTTACTTTCCTTATATAGACATTTTTTGGGTCTGACTTAGTATAGTTTTGATATTACATCATGTTCTGGTCAAAATCTATTTGTCGTAATCCCTTAATGTTGATTTTGGATGCATTTAACACTTGTTTATGAGTCGTCAGCAGGTTGACTTTAGTAAAAGCTTTGGAAAGTTTGTTTATGGCTTTTTCGTACTTTCACAAAATGAAAAAGGTCATTGAGCATTTATTATGACACTTTGTCATGCTTGTTAAAATCTAGTATCAAAGTTCTAAGTCTAGTTCAAGTTTCTTTCCAGGCTCGTAAAATATGACATTTGTGTAAAGAAACATTATGGAGTCTTCTTTTCACATCTTCTTTCAGACTCCTTAAATATGAAAATATAGTCGAGTCCATTTTCAAATCTTTCCAGGCTCGTAAAAAGTGACATTGTGTAAAGAAACCTCATGGATTTCTCTTTAAACCCTTTTCAGGCTCCCTAAATACGAAAAGATTGTCAAGCAATTTCATCTTCTTCACGCTCGTTAAAGTATTTGAAGAGTCATCCATCCGATAGTAGGTTATCTCTTTCTCAGTTCGGATAGGACTATTTATGAGAAAGGATCACTCCAGCCAATCATGACTGGAAGAGTTCTCTAAGGTATGATTTTACACTTTTTCGGACCTTAGAGACTAAATCATATGAAAAAGGACCCCCATGGAGTCTTCTTCCGTATTCGTTCAGACTCTCTAAACATGAACGGTACCGAGTTTTCTTTCAGTGGACTCGTTAAATTAAACATTGAGAGGCCTGTTTTGGGAACGAACCCATCCTCTCTCAGGTTCATAAAACATATGGGACTGGACTTGTCTTCTGACAAGCTATATAAAGTGTTTGTTACCCTCTTTGAACTCGTAAAACCGAAAAGAGGCACTCATCGATCATGATGGGGAAAATGGGAAAGGGAATCATTTTGCAAATAATGGTAGTTGTTTGTCATTACCTTTGAACATGGCACTTGTCTACATAATCATGTCATTCAATTGGGTATTCAGCTAATATTCGTGACGATCCACTTTCATGAGTCATGCCAATCCTTTGAGTCTTTCAAAAGAATGCATTGTCCACTGTCGCATTGTGTATATGTCCTGTCTAGTCATGCTGCCAAGTCATTTTGTCGTGTTGCCCGATGTTCAAAGGGAATCTGAAGAAGTCTTACCTCTGCAGTATACACAGCCTTTGTGTCAGTATCTTTGAGTCAGTCATATGGTTACTATGTTCACATCATTCCAGAACTATGTTCCGAGTTTCGTGTCGTTGATGTGGGACTCATCATGGCCCTGCTTCGACGAGACTATCCTCGTCGACACCAGCTCATCATCCGGGAAATAGTCTTAGAAACAATATTTAGTACCTTGAGATCTGTATGCCTTAATGAAATATTCTCTTGCTCTCGACATAGGTTCACATCATTGACCTTTGATCGATAGAATCGACTGGGTGTTCGACATCAGGACATCTATTCGCACTCAGTAGATTGAACTAGAGTACCTTGGCAATCATTGAAATTAATGATGATCTCCCTCGCACTTGTTAATGGTTCACATCATTGGTCGGTAATCAAGTGGTTTCTACCATGTTCAACTTCAGATCATTGTAATCACATGGATAGAATCGTACTTTGTGGAAGACGAGACGAAGACCCTGGGCATTTATTTAAAGCACTCATTGCTTTTCCCCAGGTTGCGATGGAGTTTTGTATATCTAGCATGGATCCACATTTGAATGGTCATGGCTATGATCGAATTTGCATCTGTATGACATAGATCTACGTTGTATGTTTGGTAGCTATGTCCAAGTTTGAGTCCTCTATCACATGGATCTACACTGTATTCTAGTAGCCATGCTTGTTTATTCCACTGATGGATCTGCCTTGTATTGGTCTGCAGCTATGAGTTTGGTTACTTGTGTCTATGAGTCAACATACTGATGTACTATAGAAGCCTACTTGACTGCATGCTCCAATCGAGCCAACATTTTCATCTCTTGGCAACGACTTGTCCTCAAAGCTCTCGTTCATCGTCTCACTCTAAGACTCATGCTTTGGGGGGCATCCTGTTATACCAAAATCCTGTCACCATCATGTGATAAGACCTTTAACATACCTATTGCCCTAAAATCCCAGCTTCTGGAGTGAAGACTAAATGGTTTTTTATCAGTTTGTCACACAAATTCCCAGCACCGCGCATGCCCCTTTGTCTAGGAGCAGTACCCCTGCTTGCACCGCTTTTCATCAATTGTCCACAAGCGGTGCCACCGCCTGTCACCCTTGGTCCATAGGTGGTTATTACCAGAACCGCTCTGTCATAGAAGGAGAAGCGCGGTACCCTGGGTAAAAAGGGAAAAAGAGAAGATTTTCAAGGCTTCTAGATGATAAGCCTCGAGATATCCCTTATCCCTACTATTGTGGGTTGGTTGAGCTCGAGATCCCTCATCCTAGAATCTTAGAGGCCACCTCACCCACTAATTTCTCAACCATCTCTATCCATTAAATTCCTATAAATATGAGCTCATAGCCATGGTTGAAGGGGGAAAATTGAAGGTATTGTTATGTTGTTGGACTGATTCTTGGCCCAAGATCATTTGGAGAGAGCATAGAGAGCTAGAGTCGGACCTTTTGGGGATGAAGAGCCGGTTTCATAGAGATGCATTTCAACACTAAGGCTTGGTTGTAAACTTCTTCATATTTCTAATGCAAGTTGATTTTCTGTCCCATATATATTGTTGATGTTTGATTTCAGATATATATTGCTAGATTCCTTAGTCACTAGCATAGATTAGTAGATCATATTCTGGTTGCTTTGATCTGTTTCATGTTGAACTCTTTTGTAGGTACACAGGTGAACTATCAAAGCCTTGTATTCCAGAAATCTATAGTGTCTAGGGAAAGTTATCAGCCTCTGTGATCTATTTGTTCTGGGTCTAAACCATTCAGACCAGCGGAACAGCTTGCTGTCCGCAGGAGGTGAAATATTCCGGTCAACAAGATGTTTTGTTGTGATGTATGTTTGCTTCAATATTGATGATTGTTAGGTTGATTGATTGAGTTAGTACCAGTGGTGTTACATTGATAATTTGTTATGAATGTTGCTTCAGTATTCCTATACTAATGATGGTATCGATGTTCCAGCATCTCTATGCAGGTAATGCAGATGATGATCTAGCATTAGATGTTGTTTGAGTTTAGCACTAACATGCTAATGAGATTATTGTTGATGTTGTTAGTATCCATGTACAAATGTTGCAGATAATGAAGTTATAGATGATGTCTCAGTATCCACATATTGATACTATAAGAACATGATCCTGAAGATGGTCCAGTATCTATATACTTACAAGATAGAAGATGATCCAGTATTCATACATTGGCGAGATAGAATATGACTCAATATTCACATACTGATGCTTTAAGAAGAAGACCCGGAAGATGATTCAGTATTCACATACTGATGCTACAAAAAATAATTCAGAAGATGATAGAAGATACCCGAGTACACACGAAAGACGAATATTACAGAAGATGATACAACTGAGATCGATGATGAAAATGAAATATGTTGTTCCAAAACTTCCTATGACATATAGAGACTCACCAATCAGTTGTAGAGTTGTAGTAGTGGTTGTGGTTTTGGTTGAATACCTTCCTAGTTAAGAGGGAGTGTTAAAGTATTGTAACTTTGAAAGATATTCCAGATGTATTGATTGTATTCCTCCTTCAGGAGATGAGTTTGATCTTGTTAGTATCATTCAAAGAATCAATGTAAACCTTCGGATGTAATTCAAGTCAATAGTACCCAAGTGTCAATATAATAAATGTTATTTGTGATGTCCAGTTGGACAAGTGGGCCCAATTAGTGAAAGAAGTCGGCCCTGTTAGGTTAGAGGTCAAGTCAACTGAATAATATAAATAAGGAGGCGCTCCCCTTCATTTGTACTCACTCACTCAAACTGTTTTGCAAGAGAGAGAAAATTTAGTGCACCGAATATAAGAGAGAAGTTGTTATTTTGGTTTTACACTACTCTGGTTGAGTTCTATACTGAGGAAGTTTTGCGGGATTTTCTCCCTTGTGGTTTCCCCAAGGAAACTCTTCGTGTTCTTATGTTCTTGTGTTTTTGTGCTTGTTGTTATTTCAGTGATATACTGGTGACTATTTGTTTTAAGATATCATCTAAGCAAATTAATAAAATTCAACAATAAACTTATGCATGAACATGTACTAAGTGGAAAATAACCTCTAGGTGTGTCCCCCACACTCTAGTACATTAATAATTACCCCCTGAGTTAAGAGAAATGACCAAATATACTATATTGGACAAACGAGGATTAATTAATCCTAACACAATTTTGGTGAGTGGGATTTTGGTTAGCTCTTGTAGCAATATGATTGAAGGATTTTTTATTCTTTTTTCAATAGTGACATCATTAGCCTTGGTTCTCAGTGCTAGATGGTTGTGAGTTAATCCATAATATTGGTGGGTGTGTATATTACATAGTATTTGGTCTATTTGGATTTCCTATAAGTTGAAGGTCTTTGCATGGCTTGTGATTTAACAAGGGATCCCCTCTAAGGAGTCTAACTGGAAAAGAGCATGCTTTATAATGGTATTTGCCTTCTTTGCCCCCATTTTAAGATGTTGAAGGACCTCTCTTTGGAATGTCTATTTTCTAAAAGTTGTTGGAAGCATAGTCATGACCAATATTTGGTTCTTCTTTAGGGAAGATTCATTAGTGTGCCACTTTTTTTTAGATTGTAGCTATCTAGTTTGCTCCTCCTTCTTTGGGATTTACTAGGGTTTGAGAGTTTATGCTCTATTTTCCCTTGGGGAGATTAGGTCTAAGTTTGTTTTTGATCAATAAGGTAGTTCTTCGTCTACTTTTTGTGCCATGTGGTGTGATGAAGTACATCACTAGTTATTGGCCAAGGGTTCCTTATTGAGAAATTATGTTCAATCGTTAGATTCAGTAGCCTATTTAGACTTCATTTCCAAATTATCCATCTGAATTTTATTTCAACATAATTTCAATCCATATCATGCAACATATCATGGCACAACAACACCAACAAGTGGGATTCTTTAAACTTTATTTATTAATATAACCTTAATTTTCTTATAAACCTCTCTAACAACTTAAAGAACTTGAAGGTATTTTGTTCATGTTTTCATCGCAGTTCTTATAGGCACTTATTCCAAGAACATCTTGGACTTTGCCTACAATGAATATATGCACATATGTAGGGTGGGGAATTCATATGTATTCTCAAGGGATGCGCACATACATATGAAGCTTGTGCATTTAATTTTTATCATTATTTTGTAGGAAATAGAAAAAAATGTCAAATTTTCTATTTATTTTGATCATTGGATTGATCTTTTTAATATAGAACACCCTAATTTTTATATTACATCTAATTTTTATCATAAAAATATTAACAAAAATCACTAATTTTTGGTGCAGGATTGCACTCTTTAGTCACATCCTATTACAAGATGGCAGTCTAACAAAATTTAACTTTGATCACTTTTAACATAGTCCATTTGTGATAGTAGCTTCATAGATTAGGACAAGTTTTGGTGTTTTAAAAACTTACTTTAACTCTAATCACTTTTAAGTTTTAACATAGTCCATCTATGGTAGTAGTTTTATAGATTACAATAATTTTCAATATTCCAAAAAAGAGAAAGGTGCTAGCTCAATGTAGAGTATATGTGTTATATATAATGCAGAAGGTGTTGGAATAATGTAAAAATGCTAGGCAGGTATCTAGGTATTGGGTTGATGTGTACCTTCTATGATTAGCATGCAGAGGTTTCAGATCCACCTTTCTTGGATATAGGGTTTGGTTTGTTGTGACTATCTACACCTATATATTGTAATCAGTTCTCATTGATTAATTGAATTGGTTTGACCATTCCTTTGTGTAAGTGATCCTTCGAGCTCTGCTTTGTCTGCCTTCTAATTCTTAGTTGGTATCGGAGTTGTAAGGTGAGTGCATAGCCCAAGCGTTAAAGGAGGCTGAATTTTTTTTCTTAGCGTCGTTGTCAGGTTTGGAGTCATAACATCTGGATACTTCGTTAAAGAAGATGTTTGGTAGACACCCCCACAAAGACAAGAGTCCAGCCGATGTGAAGACTGCGAAGATAAGCTGAGCAAAACTCGTGCCCACTCCAAGAAGAGTCGCTGCAGAAGAGATATGAGCCGATATTCAGAAGAGAAATACATGGAAATGTAACCCTAATCCCCCACGAATTTGTGAAGTATTACATCAAGATGTGACTTCACATGTTACAGTAGCCATGGATATTAGCGTGGAGAGCATCGTGGGAGAGTTGAACGTTGGGTGCAAGGGTCGAATTTTTTTTTCCAGAGCCGTGAACCATTGTCATCGTCGTGGAACGACAATTTGAGGAAATTCGTGAGCTGGGCGAGCTTGGTTATGATATTTTTGGAGATCTGGTTGGATGTCTGAAGGTCGGCTTTCACAGTGTGGAGCTCCGATTCGGTCGAGAGGAGATCATGCTGAGTGGTGTAACTTCCCATGTAGATCAGTGTTGGAGCTAAATAACTGTGAACGTGGAGATCACGTGGTGTTGTAAGGATCACGTGATACAGAGAGTAAAGGAGCAATTTCCTTCTAAATAGAAATCCCTCCTATGCCATCAGTATTAAAGGAGAAACGTGGAGATTAGTGTGGAGAGCACCATGGGATAAAAAAAATTCTCCGTGAGAAGTCTTGGCACCGCCTATCAACTGAAGGTGAAGAGCGGTGCCTCCACGAGATTTACAAAGGAGGAGCAGTGGGTACCGCTTGTATATCAAAAGTGAGGAGTGGTGGCACCGCTAGAGCTATGAAGAGGAAGAGAGTGGTGCCCTAGAAATTCCTATGACAAGAAGCACAGGTGCGATTCTGCATTTTTTTTTCCAGTTGAATACAGATCAACTCTCCAGATCAGCCAAAAGAAGGTAAAATGGAAAATCCACCTCTTACTAATATGTATATCAATGAAGCATCCAAATTAAATGGTGAAAATTACGTAAATTGGAAATTTAAGATGATGACTGTGGTTGAATCCGCTAATGCGTGGTCAATTGTGATCGATGATGAGCCGAGGCCTGCAACTACTGCATTGCTTCCAGACTAGAATAAGTGGGAGATGAAAGCAAAACTGACATTAAGGATGTCTATTAAAGACAACATCATTCTGCATATCAGAAACTGTACGACATCCAAGGAAACATGGGACACGCTCAAAGGCTTGTATCAAACAACTAATACAAATTGGGTTTTGTTTCTCAAAACCAAATTGTTTTCAATCAAGATGGAGGCTAATGAAGGGGTAAGAAAATTTATTTCTCGCATAAAAGAACTGAGTGATAAATTGGGAGATATAGGCGAAGTTGTTGAAAGTTTTGATTTAGTAACAGTTACTCTAAAAGGCTTAGTGCCAAACTACAAAGTATTTATTTCAGCACTTGCAACAAGAGAAAACCCCCCAAATTTTGAAGAACTTACAGGGATTCTAATACAAGAAGAAGAAAGAATGAAGAACTATGATTTGGACGCTAGAGGTTCAGACCTGGCACTGATGGAAGGAGGTCAATATACACACAAAGGAAAACCATGGAGCAGACCGTGGAATGGAGACAGAGGCAAACAATAGAATGGAGACAGAGGCAGATTTCATCCAAAATAGAAAGGTATGGCTTAGACTAATTCTGATAGAAATAATGTAGATGGTCATCATTGGGGAAAACCAAGACACCTCAATAGAAATCATTATCAGAAGAAATTTTATAGAAATAGAAACTACAATGGAAGTCACAATGGAAATTTTGCAAATACAGACACCTCTGAAATCAATGATTTTAAAAATCTGAGATTGTTTATTTTTGGAGATGCTCTATCTGTCAAGAAAAATGATGAGAATGCATAGTTCATAGATCCAGGTGCATCTGCACATATGTCTTGTAGGAAAGAATGGTTCGATGAATACAATGAGAAACTTGATGGCACTCATATCTAATTAGGAGATAATAGGTCACACAAGGTACAGGGTTATGGAATAATAAATGTGAGATTATCTAATGGGGAATTGAAACAGATTCATAATGTCATGTATGTGCCTGGCATTAAGAAAAATTTAATATCTATTTCAACCATAACCAAGAATGACCTTAAAGTAGAGTTTGGAAAGTACCAATGTCATATCAAAGACATTCGAAACCACCACAAGATTGTTGCTATAGGTTCAAGACGTGGAGGACTGTACAAGATGGACGTGAGCAAAGATAGTCATCAGGAACTTGCATCCACCATAATCACCACAGAGGAACTCTGGCATCAAAGGTATGGCCACATTAACCACCATGATCTTGTATTACTTCAAAATAAATCTATGGTTGAAGGTCTGCCTATAATAAAGAATGAACATTTAGAATGTAGTGCATGTGCACTTGGAAAACAACATCGAAATGAATTCCTAGTACATCAAGAAAAGAGGCAAACTGGTCTGCTTGAATTAATTCATACAGACCTATGTGGACCTATGCAAACTAGATATTTAGGAGGTGTTGATCCGGATTTATGCATGAACGCAACAGAATACACAAATTACCATAGAAACAAATATGCAGTGGAAATAACACTTCATTTTATTAATCAATAACTGAAACTTGTTTACATATAGAATGGAAATAAACTAGCTAGAGTGCTAGTAGCTTATCTCTAAGAAGAGATGTGGCGGCTACATGGCTCTGAACTCTGTGTTACAATGAGGCTCGAAGGCCTATATATTATTGAGAAACAATGGAAACCCTACATATCCAAAAACCTAACCCTAGGAGATGAAACGCCTTAATGTGGGCCCTGTTGGGTAACTTGGTACATCAATTTCTCGTGGTCGTAACTTTAGCATACTACCTCCATTTGACGCACATGATACATCATTAGAAAGATCTGTTTAAGGGATATCATCATAAATGGAAAATATTGAGTCCGAAACGGACTCATATTTGCTCGACCAGTCGATGCCAAAAAAGCGTCGTTTAGGACCTCAAAACGGCTCCGGAAGTTTAGGACCCGAAAACTGCCAAAAATAGTAAATTGTGCTACAATTAAGGAAACTAGAAAACTGAAAGAAACAGTGGTGGGGGTCCAAGAGGAATAGGTGGGTGGCCACCAATATCCTCCTGGGTCATTCCTCCCCCCTTAGGAAGCAATGGTCCCCATTGCGTGGAGTTCCTCCATGAGATGAGGAAACTTCTGTTGAACTTGGTCCCCGGTGAGCCACTTTCCCTGGTGAAGGAGTTGGCCTGCTTTGACAACTTGATATAGCTGGATCTTTTTCTAGCAAGTGTTCTTGATCTCTGTGTCCATAATCTGATCAGTTGTGGCTTGTTCCATGCAGTCGGGGTTTAACTCTGTTGGTGTGAGTTGTTCTGCCACGTCTGATGTGTTCAGTAGAGGTGGAAAGTAGGGCCGAAGGCGGTCCACATTGAACACTGGGTGCAGACCAAGGAATGGTGGAATACTGAGCTTGAAGGCATTGCCTCTGATAGCCTTGGTTATTGTGTATGGCCCATATCGAAGCGGGCGAAGCTTGCAGTGGGGTCCAGCAAGGCGCTCCTTCTATAAATGTAGCCACACTTTATCACCCACTTGGAAGTTGTGTTGCACCCGATGCTAATCATGTCACTGCTTGTACTTAGCATGGGATCTGCCCAATATGTCATGAACCTATTGGAGAATATGCTGAATGCACTCAATGAAGTTGTTTTCCTTGAAAACTTCAGACTGGATATGAACTGAATCAGCCTGAGTAGCTGCAAATGGCATGTCTACGTCAATGGGACATAGTGGCTGGAATCCCAAGCCCACTTGAAATGGGCTGTGTTTGGTTGAGCTGTGGAGGGCCCGGTTATAACTGTGTTGTACATAGGGGAGGCTCTCATCCCATGTGCATGGATGCTTTGAGTTGTACATGCGCAAAATGTGTACGATCATCCTGTTGATGACCTCTGTTTGGCCATCAGTCTGGGGATGGAAAGCTATGGACTTTGTGATCTTGGTGTCTAGCATTGACCATAGGCTAGACCAGAATGTACTAAGGAACCTGCTATCCTGGTCTGAGATTATAGACTGTGGGATACCAAAGTGTACCCACACTCATTCAAAGAAGAGTTTAGCAGTGGCTTCTATTGTGATATTCTTCTTGTAGGCCGCCATTATGGCCATCTTTGAGAATCTTTCAATCACCACAAACACACAGCCGTTGCCGTGCTTAGTAGAAGGAAGGCCTGACATGTAATCCATGGATATGGATTCCCAAGGTCGACTAGGGGTAGGCAATGGAGTATAGAGGCCTTGCTTCTTGATGGATGGTTTGGCAATGGCGCAGGCAGTGCAGGATCGTATGTACTTCTCGACGTCTTGTTGAAGGTTTATCCAATAGAAATACTTCTGCAGTACTGCCACTATTTTCTCGACCCCGAAATGCCTAGCAACCTGACTATAGTGCGCTTCCCAAATCATCTTGGCACGCTCGCTTGAAGGAACACAAAGGTGTCCCATGTGACGCAGTAGTACATCCTGGAGGTGAAATTTCAGAACTTGGTTTCCCTCCAAGAGTGTCTGGTATGTGTGGCTGAATTCTAGATTGCTCTTGTAGAGAAGCATCCAATCAGAAGTCTCATTCCCACAAGAGTTGAGCATGGTCGTTATCGTCACGATTGGTGGGCGGCTGAGGCAGTCTGCAACATTATTGGTGCTTCCCTTCTTGTACTTGATGTTCAAATGAAACTATTGTAGATATGTGGACCACTTTTGATGGTGATCATTCTGTAACTTCCCTTGTGTTTGCATGAACTGCAGGGGTCGGTGGTTTGTGTGGATGATCATTTCCTTCCCCAAAATGTAATGCTTCCATTGCCAGCAAGTCTGTACAATGGAATACATCTCTTTGTCATAAGTGGGATATTTTCGGACTGTGTCTGATAGTGTCTCATTGTGATATGCCACTGGATGCCCTTGTTGAGTAAGGACTGCCCCAATAGCATAGTCAAAGGCATCTGTCTCGATCTCTAGTTGTTGCAAGTATGGCAATGTGAGCACTGGGGCACGACAGAGGCGATGTTTCAATTCTGCAAACACCTTCTACTGAGTTTCTGACCAAAAGAATTTTGCTTTCGCTCCTCCCTTGGTGACTTGAATCAAGGGCCAAGTGATATGAGAGAATCCCAACACGAACCTGCGGTAGAAATTAGCAAGGCCCAAAAAGCTGTGAAGCTCTATTAGAGTAGTTGGGGCTGGCAAATCCTGAATGACTTGGATCTTGGTTGGATCCACATGTACCCCACAGTCATCAATAATGTATCCCAGATACTAAACCTAGGTCATGCCAAAAGTGCACTTATCCAAATTGGCACACAACTTGTGCTGCCACAATGTTTGGAGGACCTGTTGGATGTGGTGGAGGTGCTCTTCCCAAGTTTGGCTGAAGATCAGGATGTCATCCAAGTACACTACTAGAAATGAGTTGGTGAATGGCCGCAAGATGTCATCCATCAGTCTCATGAAGGTTGCAGGAGCATTCGTCAGCCCGAAAGGCATGAACAACCATTCGAAAAGGCCCTCCTTGGCTTTGAAGGCAGTCTTCCACACATCGGTCGGCTCAATCAATACCTGGTGATACCCGAACTTTAAGTCAATCTTGCTAAAATGTTTTTCCCCTTTAAGCTGGTCCAGGAGGTCATCAATCCGTGGGATCGGGTACCTATTCTGGACAGTGATCTCGTTCAGCGCCCCATAGTCAATACAGAGTCTCCAAGTCCCATCCTTTTTCTGTACCAACACGATCGGGCTCCCATAGGGTGATGAACTTGGCCGGATGTGACCCTTCTGTAGCAGCTCCTGAATTTGCCTCTTGATTTCATCATTCTCCAGAATAGAGCGGCGATAGATCGGTCCATTGGGCAGTGACGCACCTAGGGTCAGATCGATGGGGTGCTTGACCTGACAATGGAGAGGCATCCCGATGGGTGAGGTGAATATGTCCCGGTACTCCTCCATGACCTTGTCCATTTGTTGTTGTCATGCGGAGGGGCCTTGTCTGGAGGTTGTGGCCACGATCTTCTTCTTTCCCTGAGGGTGGATCATTAAGAAAACAAACTTCCCGGTTTTGGAAATGAGCTTACTGCATTGTTTTGTAGTAACCAAAGAGATAGCGGTAGGAGGTGGTACCTTTGGTATCCTGTACAAATTATTTCCCAACGTAATAATAATGGCGTGAGGCCAAGACTCATACACAGCATGTCGCTTCCATAAGTATGGTTGACCTAATAATACATCACAAACATCAAGAGGAGCAATATCACATAATACGTCATCGGTGAAGGGCTTGATGCTGTAGGGAAGGCGGCACTGCTGGCTGACGCGAAGATCTCGTCCTTGGTGAAGCCACCTGATGGTGTACGGCTGCGGGTGTGCTGTGGTCGGCAAACCCAACCACTTCACAACCCCTTCTGAAATCAGGTTCTTTTGGCTCCCACTGTCGACGATGAACTGTAGCGGGGAACCCTTTACCCACATCTCGGAGTGGAAAAGACGCTCCTCCTCCTCTAAATCTTCTGGTTCTTCCTTTTGGATCTTCATGGTGGCAACGGTGGCATTGGGCTCTGCATAAACAATATTCTTCCTTCTGTCATTCCCCTTCTCAGGTTCAGATTCAGTGTCAGAGTATGCATTTGATTTAGAATCCTTTATCTCAGCCACCAGTGGCTGCTTTGCCCGACACTCACTTGTGTTGTGAATGGGGATCTTATGAAACTTGCACCACTTTCCCACTTCCTTCTTCGGCTTTGCAGTGTTTCTCTTTGCTTGCGGCTTTGGAAAGTTTTCTTGAGTCGCCATGCCTTGGATGTGTCTTTGGTTCTGTAGTTTGGGGGCACCTTTCCCTTGCTTCTGATTCGCAAATCCAAAGTCTCGCTTTTTCTGTTTGATTTTTTGCTCAATTTTGGCAGCATACCGATATGCCGTACCAAGCGAGGAGATGTTGAGGAACTCCATTTCCTCCTGAATGCATCTGTGCAGACAACTGTAGTACTTCAGCACCAAATGTTTCTCTGAATCTTTGATACCCAACTTGGTGCGCAGGGTATGGAACAGATTCGTCAGCTCATGCACATCTTGATTTCTTTGCTGCCGCAGCATAGTCCATTGGATGTACTTGTCCTCATAGCTCCCCATTGGATAATATTGTCCCTTTATGGCATCTCGAAAAGAATTCCAAGTGGGTACGGCTGAGAACAGAGAGGGTTCCTCCTCATCCTTTCTCTCACAGTAGGTTTCCCACCAGTCCTTGACATGTGGGGCGGCTTTGAGTAGAGAAAAAATAATCTTTTCCCTGTCAAAAAAGTCATGAACCGAGAAATATCCTTCTAATAGATTCAACCATTTATCTACGGCGTCTGCATCTATTCAACCATCAAATATGGGAATGTCGAAGTTTACTTGTACCTTAAAAGTGGTGTCACCTCCAGAGTGGTTTCCAGATGCAGATGCGCCGCCAGTGGGAAGTCGTTGAAGGATCTGGGTGAAGTTATCCATAATTGCGTTCATTTGTTTTTCAAGGGCCTCCTCGAGCAACATTTTGATAGGATCTTCTGTGCCCTTGTATTTCTTTTCGTCCCCCATGGGTGGCCGTCGGGATTTGCGAGGCTGATCTTGTAAAGGTTCAACCAGATCGAGCCCTAACTCTTTATACCCCGCCCTCATTGGGGACATGCAAAGAAGGATCGAGAAAGAGCAGATTGCTCTGATACCACTGATCCAGATTTATGCAGGAATGCAACAGAATACACAAATAACCATAGAAACAAATCTGCAGCGGAAATAACACTTCATTTCATTAATCAATAACTAAAACTTGTTTACATACAAAATGGAAATAAACTAGCTAGAGTGCTGGTAGCTTATCTCTAAGAAGAGATGTGGCAGCTACATGCCTCTGAACTCTGTGTTACAATGAAGCTCGAAGGCCTATATATTATTGAGAAACAATGGAAACCCTACACATCCAAAAACCTAACCCTAGGAGGTGAAACACCTTAATGTGGGCCCCGTTGGGTAACTTGGTACATCAATTTCCCAGGGTCGTAACTTTAGCATACTACCTCTGTTTGACACGCATGATACATCGTTAGAAAGATCTGTTTAAGGACTACCTCCATAAATAGAAAATATTGAGTCTGGAACGAAGTCATATTTTCTCGACCATTCGATGCCAAAAAAGCATCATTTAGGGCCTCAAAACGGCTCCAGAAATTTAGGACCCAAAAACTGCCAAAAAGAGTAAATTGTGCTACAATTAAGGAAACTGGAAAACTAAAAGAAACAGTGGTGGGGGTCCAAGAGGAATAGGTGGGTGGCCACCAATATCCTCCTGGATTAGGTGCATCATATTTTCTGACATTTATTGATGATAGATCTAGATACACATGGGTGTACTTCATAAGGAGGAAAGGATATGTATTTGAATACTTCAAGGAGTTCAGAACCATGATCGAAAAGCAGACAGAAAAATGCATTAAAATTCTTAGATCCGACAATGGTGATGAATACGTGTCTAGAGCTTTCAAGAAATACTGTAAGGAGAATGACATCCAACAACAGTTTACAGTATCGCACACTCCTTAGCAAATGGGATAGCAGAGCGAAAGAACAGAACACTAGTTGAATGTGCATGCAACATGCTATAAGGTAAGCAAATTTCAAATGGTTTTTGGGCAGAAGCTGTGAATACTACTGTATATTTGAAAAATATCAGTCTGACAAAGAAATTAGAATTTCAAACACCATTTGAGGTTTTCAATGGATATAAACCACAAGTTAAACATCTACGAATCTTTTGTTGTAAAGCATTTGCCCACATACCAAAAGATGATAAGAGGAAACTAGATACTAAATCACTTGAATGTGTCTTTGTTAGGTATTGTAATGATCACAAAGCCTATAAATTGTTTCACCCTAGCACTCATAAATCAATTGCTAGTAGAGATGTGGTGTTCCATGAACATACAGATACAAGTAACAAAATAGAACAATGGCATAGTTTGACTAACAATGATGAATATGTCAAGTTAAACTCAATAGTTCAGGAGCAGGAAGTGGAAGAGCCACAAAAGAAGTGGGAGGAACAAAATAACAGAAGCATCAGTGAAAGAAGTAGAAGCAACAATGAAAGAAGCAGAAGTAGTAGTGAAAGTAGCAAAAGCAGAATGAGTACTTCTACAAGTTCAGAGGAAGACACAACAAAAAGTAGAAGGATTATGGATGGAACCCATGCAGGTAATTTAATGCTAAGGTCAATAAGACAGACTCGTCCTCCTCCAAGGTACAATGGCTATGCTCTAATGAATAATTTAATGAATGTCAATGAACCAATGAATTACAAACAAGCCAAAGATAAAGCAGAATGGGTTGAAGCAATGAACAAAGAATATAACTCAATTATGAAAAATCAGACTTGGGAATTGACTAAGTTACTAGAGGATAAGACACCCATAGGCTGTAAATGGTTCTTTAAATATAAGCTTAAATAAGATGGTAGCATAGAAAGATTTAAAGCAAGACTAGTAGCAAAAGGCTATACACAAAAGGAGGGAATTGAATTTGAGGATACTTTTGCACCAGTAGCAAAACTAAACACAATTAGAATTCTGGTTGCATTAGCGACAACACATAAATGGAAAATCCATCAATTAGATGTAAAATTTTCTTTCTTAAATGGTGATTTAAAAGAAGAAGTCTACTTAGCCCAGCCTGAAGGATTTGTACAGAAAGTACAGGAACATCGTGTATGTAAACTAAAGAAAGCTATCTATGGATTAAAATAGGCTCCTAGGTCATGGTACATAAAGATTGATACCTTCTTTAATCAGAATGGTTTAGTTAAACGCAAAAGTGACCCTAACCTTTATATGAAGAAAGATAAGGAAGGAAATATTTGTTTGATATCTTTATATGTAGATGATCTCATCATTACAGGGAATGCATGTAAGTTTATTACAAAAATAAAAAATCAATTGTCACAAGAGTTTGAAATGAAAGACCTTGGATAATTACACTATTTTTTGGGACTTGAAGTTTGGAGAGAATCTGGAAAAACTATGATCACTCAAAGTAAGTATGTGAGAAAAATATTGAATAGATTTAACATGAGTGATTGCAAAGAATCAACAACTCCTTCAGAACATAATGTGAAGTTATGCAGTCAAGATGGATCAAATGATGCAGATGGTACTTTGTATCGAAAGTTGGTGGGAAGCCTGAATTATCTCACTACCACAAGGCCAGATATATCATACGCAGTCAGCATTTCGAGCCAGTTTATGGCTAAACCAAATGACAGCCATTGAAAAGTTGCAAAGAAAGTCCTTAGATATCTGAAAGGGACAATGAACTTTGGTCTTTTATACACTGATAAGTTTGATGTTCAATCGGCAGGTTTTTTTTATTCTGATTGGGTAGGAAATCCAGATGACAGAAGATCTACTACAGGATATGCATTCAACATTGGATCCGGAGTCGTATCATGGAGCACCAAGAAACAACCAACTATTTCTCTATCATCCACAAAAGCTGAATACAAAGCCATGTCTAGTGCAACATGTGAAGCTGTCTGGTTGAGGAGGATTCTTGAAGATATTGGAGAAAATCAAACAGAACCCACAAAAGTATATTGTGACAATCAAAGTGCAGTCAAACTGGCACACAATCCAGTTTATCATGTAAGGACAAAACACATTGAACTGCAACATCATTTTATCAGAGAAAAGATTGAGTCTAAGGAAATTAAACTTATTTATTGTAACACAAGGGATAATGCTGCTAACATATTTACCAAACTTGTTGGCAAGATTCACTTTGAGATCCTTAGGCAGAAATTAGGTGTTGTAGAAAATCCATTTCTACATTAAGGGGGTATGTTGGAATAATGTAGAAATGCTACGCAGGTATCTAGGTATTGGGTTGATGTGTACCTTCTATGATTAGCATGTAGAGGTTTCAAATCCACCTTTCTTGGATCTAAGGTTTGGTTTGTTGTGACTATCTACACCTATATATTGTAATCAATTCTCATTGATTAATTGAATTGGTTGACCATTCCTTTGTGTAAGCGAGCCTTCGAGCTCTGCTCTGTCTGCCTTCTAATTCTTAGTGAAGGTTGGTGGTTAGAATCCATAGTGCCCTATATTCATAAATATTTATAGTATATACTCTCTAGAGAGACAAAAATAAAATAGAGAAACAATATTTCAGACAGTAAAAAAAATTTTGGTCATTTCTAAAGACAATATGGTTTATATTGACTTATTTTATATTGTCTCCATAAAGACAATATTTTAACACAATAATTTAAGACATTAAGACAATAATTTAAGACACCAATACACAAGTTTCTTTTGTCTCAAATAGAGACAATAGTTTAAGACACCACAATAATTTAAGATACCTACCAAAACGCCCCGATTCCATGGAAAAAAAAATGTTGAAATTTCAGTTTTTATTGCTCGTAATTTAATACGATTCAAATATTTGGTTAGTTTTTACTCTGATGGCTAAAATTACATGATTTTACAAATTATAATTTAATAATCAAATTCACCTAAAATGCGGGGAGAGATTTGGTTGGTCTTTACGCGATTACAGTCAACATTGATAGGCCGTCTTTAAATAATGATAATCTATAAGCCCCAAGGGTTAGCTCAATTGGTGAGACGTGCGCACACTTTCTCAGTACGGGGAGAGGTCACGGGTTCGAGCCTTGAGTCCTTCGGGGTTAGGCCATCTGTGAGGATGGCCGGCGGTTTACCACCTCTACCATCCACATAGTGGGGAAGTATTGCTGGGTTTTCCGTGGAGATTTCCTCTGAAAAAAAAAATAATGATAATCTATACACCTTGCCAACTTTATTACAGGGCTATCAAATAAGATAATCTGACATGGCAAGCAATGTAGTTTTTCTTTGCCCTTCCTTTCAAATTCAAAATCAATTGTGGAGCAATCTCCGGGTACCGTGCATTAATATCATTAATAATATTTTTCTTGCTAAATCAATTTTGCAGCAATCTCCATTTTTCTTCTCAGCTAAATCAATTGTGTAGCAATCTCCGTATATTAATATCATTAATGATATTTTTCTCCACTGGTATCTGTGTTTTTTTATTCCTTTCTTTGATATTTTAATGAAGTTTTCAGCTAAATCAATTCTGTAGCAATTTCAGTATATTAGTATCATTAATAACTGGTATCTGTTCTTCTTTGATATTTTACTGAAATTTTCAGCTAAATCAATTGTGTAGCAATTTCCCTATATTAATATCATTAATAATATTTTTCTTCACTGGTATCTGTTTGACATTTTATCGAAGAACAAATGTTTGTATTTTCCCTGGATGTAGCCCATAACATTGATTGACCACAAATATATATTTTTCATTCATGTTGTTTATTTAACATTGATTGACCACCATTAAAAAATATATATTTTTCATTCATGTTGTTTATTTTTTATTGTTTAATTGTCAACATTGTTGTCACTCCGCCTATATTTATCCTGCAATCCTGCTCCTTTAATCCTCACTTCGCCTT
>LPNX010708663.1:504813-532653 GCA_001517045.1 Pseudotsuga menziesii
GGCGGAACAACCGACGGGATCAATGAGAATAACACTGTTATCAGTTATAGTGGATTAGTAAAGATCCACATGGCCCCCTATTTTGATGCAATTGCCAAAGGAATCTCCACCATTATGATTTCCTATAGCAGTTGGAATGGAATGAAGATGCACGCTAACCGTTTTCTCATTTCTGAGGTTCTAAAGAAGCAACTTGGCTTCAAGGTATGGCCTTGGTTTTGTGTTTAACCTTTTCAAGAATTTATGTTCTGTAAAAGATTCAACTTATTTTACACTGATGCCTTCTTTCATTGGTCACAGGGCTTTGTTATTTCAGATTGGCAAGGTATTGACAGAATAACTACTCCACCTGGTGCTAATTACTCTTTGTCTGTCTATGATGGTATACATGCAGGGATTGACATGGTAGTGTATTTGTCTCTGTTACTAGATACTGTTTCTGAATTTTCAGTATCCCTCATTAAGGACTGGTTCATACCGATGATATTCTATTAAATAAGATACCTATGAGTTTCGTCCCTGACTTTTTGTATTGTAAATTTGCTCAATAGGTCATGGTTCCCTTCAATTACACATACTTCATTAGCAATCTGACTTCGCAAGTCAATAGTGGTTTAATCTCCATGCCAAGAATAAATGATGCAGTTCGAAGAATTCTGAGAGTAAAGTTCACCATGGGACTCTTTGAACATCCTATAGCCAATCCGAGCCTAGTCAACCAACTTGGCAGCAAGGTGAAGTGTGTGATATTTATCTTCATCAGCAATTTATCATGATGAATAGCTAAAGCCCGTGGTGTTGTATATTTGACTATGATGGTTTTCAGATTAATAGGTCCCAGCATTTTATCTGTCTTTAAAGCCATATCTTCTACAGCAACAGACCACGTGTTATGCNCGTAGTGTTGTATATTTGACTATGATGGTTTTCAGATTAATAGGTCCCAGCATTTTATCTGTCTTTAAAGCCATATCTTCTACAGCAACAGACCACGTGTTATGCTCTTCTGTTACAATGTTGAGTTTTGTTTTCAATATTCAACAAAGCTTAAAAAAAAATAAGTCCATTATAGAGACTAATACTTTTAATTTGGAACTTGCCCTGCACTCCTCTGTTTTTGTGGCATCTAACAGTCATTTTTAGAATAACAGGAACACAGGGAGTTGGCAAGAGAAGCTGTTAGNTTATAGAGATTAATACTTTTAATTTGGAACTTGCCCTGCACTCCTCTGTTTTTGTGGCATCTAACAGTCATTTTTAGAATAACAGGAACACAGGGAGTTGGCAAGAGAAGCTGTTAGGAAATCTCTGGTATTGTTGAAAAATGGAAAGTCTGCAGGCAAGCCTTTGCTTCCTTTGGACAAGAAAGCTCCCAAGATTCTTGTTGCAGGGACTCATCCTGACAATTTGGGTTACCAATGTGGTGGATGGACAATAACATGGCAAGGATTAAGTGGAAACTCAACCAAAGGTGACTTCCAACTTGTATTGGATTTCTGTTAGGTCAATTACCATTACTTATATTATAGACTAGCACATTAAGAGCCAGGGATTCAAATCAACCTGACTTATTTTTTTGTTGTTGTACAGGAACTACAATTCTTGAAGCAATAAAATCTACCGTTAGCCCCTCTACTGAGGTTGTTTATCAGGAAAATCCAGATGCAAAATATGTCAAAGGACAAGGATTTTCATATGCTATTGTGGTTGTAGGTGAGGCACCTTATGCAGAAACGTTTGGGGATAACCTGAACTTGACAATTCCCTTAGGCGGAGGTGACACGATTAAGAATGTCTGTGGCTCCGTGAAATGCGTTGTAATTTTGATATCTGGAAGGCCACTTGTTATTGAACATTACCTTCCATTAGTTGATGCTTTTGTTGCAGCGTGGCTTCCTGGCACTGAGGGCAAAGGTGTGACAGATGTGATTTTCGGAGATTATGGCTTTCACGGGAAGCTGTCAAGAACATGGTTCAAGAGTGTTGATCAACTGCCTATGAATGTGGGGGACAAGCACTATGATCCCCTGTTTCCCTTGGGTTTCGGATTGACCTAAATGTGTAGCACAAGCATAATGATCCACTGTTTGACGTGGGAGTGGTTTAGGCCTGCCCATCTCTTATATCTGAGAATAATTGCAGTGTGTGGTTTAGGCCTGCCCATCTGTTATCTGATAATAATTGCATTGTGTAGTTTAGGCCTGCCCATCTCTTTTCCCAATAAACATTGAAAAAAGCATTTGGACGCTTGTCTTCAAGTAAATCTCGGTTTGCGAATCTCGTAGAAATGGGCAAACGTTCATTGCAATGCCATGGAAAGTAAATTGTTTAATATCTAATTGCTATTGTTTCAAGAGTTCACTGCATTAAACTCGTTCAATATAACGTATCGCATCGTGGCAGGATTTACAATCAGCATTTACAAACCAAACACACCACGAAAATAAATCATTACATCACTACTCCAATCTATCTAAATTAAACGAATCAACATTATAAGTATGTCTAGCGACCATTTCTAGCATCCTTCTTAACTATTGTCCCCTGAACCCTCTTCCCCTTGTTGCCCTTCTACCTTTCCCATGCCTCCTCCCCTCCCCTTCGTGCCCCTTGAATCACCATGCCTCCTCCCCTCCCCTTCATGCCCCTTGAATCAAGTCCCCACTGGGAGAGAGGAGGGGAGCACAACAAGAAGGTGCGGGGAATAGAAGGGTGGCACAGGGGGTGGAGTAACGTGGGTTAAGGATGGGAGGGGGCAAGAGAGAGGAGGAAGACGGGTTGGAGAAAGGAGGAGATAGGGGAGGTTTTTGAATTGTCTTTTTTTTTTCTTTTAAATTTTTTATAATTTTTTTTTTTTTTTAATAATTTTTTTGGAATTTTTTGGAATTTTTTCAAATTGTTTTTAGTTTTTTTAATATTTTTAATAATTTTTTTAAATTTAAATTTGTCTTTTGTATATCTTCACTTATCAATCAAAATAAGTTACTTAATCGTGTCTATAATTATATAGTTGATGTCAGTCATTAATATTAATTAAATATATCATACAACTTGACATGAACTCTCAAGAGTTTTTGTGTTTTTAGGTTGCACTATTTTTACTATGAATCGAAAAAATGGTGCTGCCGGTAATACCCTTTTTGGGGGATAAAATTATGAATTTGTGAAATCCCTTACCGACGTCATTGCAATCAAAGCCTTACAACAACCTCTAAATCAAAAAGTGGTGCCACTAGCAGCACTACACCACTTTCTGATTCGGGGGTTGATTTAAGGATTTGATTCCATCGACACTGGTCATGGTTTTCAAAAAATCATAATTTCAACCCTGAAAAAAAAAATTTCAATTCGAGGGTTGATTTAAGGCTTTGAATTCATCGACTCCAATCAAGGTTTTCAAAAAGTCATAATTTTAGCTCCAAAAAAGCAGAGGGCTACTGATAGCACCACTTTTCAATTGGGGGGTCATTTTTTATGTTTTTAATACAAAAATATGAGTTTTTATGGCAAGAGTTCTCATTTCAATTATAAAGTTCTCATCAAGTAATATAATGTGTTTTCAAAGAGAATTGCATCCTCTATCATTTGTGCTTATTCTTTGATCACTCTCACCTTTGAAATAATACCTCATATTTGATATGTGCATCTTCAAGATGGAGCTGAACTTCTTCAAGCATTTCTAGCATCCTTCTTAAATATTGTCTTCCTTCTCCTTTTGAAGTTGCAATCTGATGTCATTGATCAATGTTTAATATCCTTTTTCAATTCTGGATTGCATCTCTTCTTTTACTTCATTTGTATTTAGAACTTCTTTGACCTTCTTACATATTTCCTCTTCAAGCCTTTTGAAATTCTATTTATCCAAGATCCTTTCTTTTTCTTGATTTTGACTATGCTTATTTTCTTATTTCAATCTCTTGACCTCATCCAATAACTTTTTATTACGATTTATTAATATGCATATTCCATCATCAAACTAAATTTCAATTCTTTCCTCGACTCATCCTTTTCTTTTATAAAAGTATCGACTTTGTTCAGGTACACAGGATACTCCCAAAAGACTGAACACCTTCAGCAACCGCTTCATACAAATAGATCACAGATCAACACACCGATGTTTGTCACGTGGTTAAAACTCTCGAGAGGGAAACAGTCCACGGCCCCAGCCAAATAGCTACTTGGAGCAATTTATTATGCAAAAGAAATAAAGTTACATGAGCTTCTCATAATCGATCAACTAGCCAAGGACCCTCTATGCTCTTTAAATAGAGATCATAGACCAATCGGGTGTTAAGCCACAGATCAATGGTAGGTATGATCTAAGCCTAAGTTGAACCACCGGATCACTCTATGTCTAGAACATATCGTGACCGTCGGATTAGAATATTTACAAATGCATACTAATGCATACTAAAGAAACACACTTTTACCTAACGGATATATTACACAAGTTGATATTAACTAACTCCTAAGTGTCTAAATATCCTAATAGACTTGATTGTTCAATCCTTTATTAATGGAAATAAACTCTAATAAATTCATGAAATTGGTATCCCTCAAATTTCAACCTCAATATATTAAAATGGTATCTAAAATTGATAATATGATCTTTCCAACATATTATCCTATGTTTCCTCTTTCAAATGGCTTTTGAATCATGTAAATCGGACCTTCCAGTCAAAAGTTATGAAAAAATAAAAAATAACATACCTTTTAAAACCCTAGTTTGGAGATTGTTTTTCTTGCCAATCATATGGTATATGAGAAGTTACACCCTAATTTGGAGATTGTTTTTCTTGCCAATCATATGGTATCTGAGAAGTTACACCCTTGACCATGATTTAGATACCAAAATTTTGTAGACCTGACATGGGTAAACCAAACATAGAAAGGTTGGAAGACCCGCAATTCGACAATGCTCAACTTCAAGAAAAGGATATTAACTTGAAGGAGAAGGTCCAAATGTATGACCAACATTTATAAGAGATGGAGAAGAAATTTGTTACCTTGAAAAAGTTGCTTTTATTGCTAAATAATCAATTTGATGAATGGCAAAGATCCGTAATTACAGTAATGGAAAAGTGGGATAAGCACAAAGTGCAACTTATACAACCAAAGGAGAAGGTCGTGCAAACGAATGGATGGAAATAGGACATGCACAATTAGATAATAATTTAGCTATACCAAGAGTTGGTGAAGAAAGAGAAGGCATTGGTAAATCTATTATAATCTCAGCATGCTCCTGAGATACCCTTCTTATCCATATCTTCTCGGTGTTTTTGTTGTGTGCATTTTATATGTGTGAGACTCATTTTATTCAAAAACATTGTGGCTCACATTTATCCTATGCTCCTTGTGCCATCATTGTTGGAGCAGGGTCCCGCAGCTACAGAAGAAGCTGCTAGTTTTGGCGGAAAGAAGTTAAGACAGAGCTACGACGCCGTAGCACGTTTTCAGCTAGAGAGAAGAGCTGGAAACCATGACTTTTAAGATAGAAAAGTCAAGAAGGCAATGGTACCTGAGCGGCCGAGAAGAGAGAGCTCACCCACTGCATTGAAGGAAGCGGCGGAAGACAGGAGGGCTCAGCGACCCTCATAAAGGAGAAGGAGCAACGAGGCTGAAGCATTGAAGGCGAAGGACAGAAAAGCGAAGCGGTGCATAGTACCCATGATCAGTGCCGGGAAGCATGGAAGACTGCAGAGAGCTGTGGTGTGACGGAAAGCAGCTACCTCAAGTACAGATATGGCCGACTGTCACTAGTTAGGTTTTGGGTTACTGTTGGGACAGGCCCACAGTGTTGTAACGGCAAGACCTTCGGGCTGCCTATATAAGAATGTATTTTGTATTGTAAAAGGGTTAGTTGGTTGGTCAGTTGGTTAGTTGGGTCAATCATTTGTTAATAGTATTTTGCAGACTATTAGACTGTGTAAAAGCCCAGCTCTGGTTCTGTTACTAGCGGTAGCAATCTTACGGTAACCAGTAGCTGGCTTATAGAATATGTATGTAAAGATCCACAGGGATCGACAGAGAGGGAAGGGTATATTGTACAAGAGTGATATAGAAGAGAAAAGAGATCTAAGAGAGGAGATCTTAAGCTGCATATGCAGTGCAGCAGAACTGTGTTTTACCTTCCCCTGAGCTATAATAGAGAAACACAGTTCGGTGGACGTAACTCCCATCCTGGGGGTGAACCACGTAAAACCTGCGTGTTTTGTGTTGAATGCATGTGATTGTATTTGCTTACTGTTATGTATTATTTTGCACAAGATTGTGGTTTACAGTTGATGAATGAATGTGTTAACCAGTTCACAACAAGTATAGAAGGATAAACATAAGTTAAAGTCTTTGGCATGCTGTATACGGTTCGTTCATGCTTTGCGTAAAACAGTCTCTATTGCAGTATTGAATAGCCTTGTATGTTAAGTCTTGCACGTCGACACAAGCCTCGCAAAGTGCACTGAACCGCGGAGGTAGGATATCACAGAGAGGTGATATCGCACCGGCAGAGGAGCTGCGGTGCGCGATACCGCAGGTTAAGGGCTTAGCGCGAGTAGGAAGTTGCGTATCGTACGGTGCGCGGCGATGCGATAAGGTTGGAGATATCGTGGGAGGAAGGAAGTGCGCGTCGCTGGAAAGGATCGCGCGGCGGTATAAGGGAATATCCTATGGCTAGGAGAGCCGCGAGATAAGGAAATCGCGTGACGCGAGCAGGAGATCGTGTGACGTGCAGAGGAGAGACCTCGCAGCTAGGAGAGCTGCGAGCCACCAGTGGGATTGCCACAGAACCCGGTCCAAGACACTTGAGTCCTTGGCCAACCCATTAGAGTCACTTCGGGTAAGACTTCAGGCCGCTTTGCGGTCTGTCACCGAAAGGGCCAGTGATCTAGGAGTGTTGTTGGTTGATGATAGTAAACCCGGGTCTGCCCATAGCAGCCAACAAATGGTTCCATTGCCGGTTTTGAACAACTGAGCGCTAATGTTCTGCTGGCATCCCGCCAGAGAAGAGTTTCACTAGTGGCTGGATTCAAACCTAAGGGAGTTTGCCCAGAAAGAAAATCGGAGCCCTAAACTGAGCACAGAGGCCTGGTTAGAAAAGCATATCGCTTCAAATATACACACTATATTCTTTGCGACCTATGGAAACGAGCTTTTCGACTGGCTATCCAAGTTGACAGATAGGAACATATTCAAGAAGAAAAGAAACATTGTCTGGACACCGGAGCTGATTCAGACCGTACAGAACCTCGACAATCCCATTACGAGAGCAGTGGAATTCTGGCTTGCGAGCATGCTAGGAGGATTTGTAACAGAATTTGCAGTTGACTAGAGGAAAAGCTTCAGCGAGGCCGAGCGGTACTTCTTCAAAGGATATCGTGGTAAGCACCTAAAGTCTCTAAACTTGTCCATTAAGATGCTGCTACATGAAAAATGAGTAATGGACATGGTTTCAGATGAATAAGTAAAGATATTAATGTCACAAGAGTTTGAAAGTGATTTTGATGAAATTGGATGCACACGTAGTGGCAAGAAATATAAAGTAACTTTTGGCTCCCCTGTATTTGGAGATAGTTTAGACAATATTAGGAAACCGAGTCCTAGTACCATAGAAGAACCAGAGGGGGGTATCCCTTACCAGCCCTACACCCCACAGAAACAGACCGGGACTCAGAGTAATCCCGTAGGTACTCCATCCAGTAGCTCACAGACAGTACCTACTGCCGCTACATCATCTTCACCTACACCGCTGAGTGGTAGTAATCCAGTCAATCAGAACCCACCCCAGAGAAATAGAATGGGAGATGATATGAAGCTACCTACCTTTAAGGGTACAGGAGCAGAGGACCCGGAACAGCATTGGTTCCTATGTGAAGCCATGTGGACCATTAAAACAATCAATGACGATAATCTTAAACTTGTACAGTTGGTCACTACACTCAGAGATCGAGCTTTAACATGGTACATAAAGTATACCACTCTACCTAAGACACTTGCCCAAGTCAAGAATTCCATGATTAAAGAGTTCAAGAAACCTAAGTCTGACTCTCAGTGCATAACAGAGCTCAAGGATATTAAGCAGCTACCATCAGAATCAGTATGGGACTTTGACCAGAAATTCAAAGCCCTTATAGACCAAGTAAGTTTTGACTTTGCGCCGGAGCAGCATAAGGAATGGTTTATCGCAACACTGCTCCCTCACATCAGAGTGCCATTAATGCAGCAGAAACTCCAGACGCAGGATGATGCGTTGGAGATGGCGATGAAGCTAGAAGCTTCACCTTTAGCAGAAACCAATGCAGGCATGACAACTCTACAGAACCAGTTGGCCAATCTCACGTTACAGATACACGAACTTAAGAAAGGAAAAGAGGTTATGCAAGACATATGGTGCTTACGATGTAGAGCACAGGGTCATACCAAAGATAACTGTCCAGTCTTTGCAGAATATCTAGCGTCAGGGGATCCTAACCCCTTACCATGAATGCAAGGGCCATGGTGTGAAATATGCAAAACACAAGGACACCCACCTCAGCAATGCCCTTTGCTTCAGAAGTATGTACAGACACCTAAGAACCTATACTGTGTCTTCTGCAGTTCTGTCGGACATGATGAACAAAACTGCCGAGCTTATGATCTCATGTTAGATAGAAAACATGATGTATACAGAGTCTAGGCAGAAACAAAGGGTCCAGCAGCAGGACCACAGCCTAATCCGACGTATGGTGGCCATGGAGGAGGATTCAGAGGACGAGGCCATGGAGGAGGCTTTGTAAGAGGAGAAGGTTTTGGCCGTGGTCGCGGACCAATCACTTGTTATAACTGTGGAGTTGTAGGACACTATGATAGGGACTGTCAGAGCCCCACTACTACTTGTAATTACTGCAAATCTTATGATCATACCATAGAGGAGTGCCCTACCTTGATAGCTAAGATCAAATATGCTAAGCCGGCGGTACACCAGAACGTCCAGCTTATTGTTGCTGAGCAGGCAGAGCCAGAACCAAGAGTCAATATTGTGACTCGTAGCGGTGCTTCCAACAGTGGGACATCGCAGGAGACAGGAAAGAATAAAAGTTAGGAGTGGGTGCATAGAGCCCCTAGTAAAGCAACAGCACTCGACCTACAGAAGAATAAAGAGACATTTCATGAAGCTAAGGCTTCCTTTGATGAACCTACACAATTGGGATCGTAGGTACCGCCGTCTAGGGGCGTACCGCAGCAAGCACCTTGTGGCGAAAGCCCAGAATAGATACCGCAGGCTACCACATCGGGAAGATGTGACGAGGATGAATCGACAGGAAATGTACAATCCTTCCTGCGCAGTTGTTTGAAGCTCTTGAGAAATGAAAAAGCTATTGGTGAGCTACAACGCATCATAGATCAGTGTCAGCAACCTTCTCTATCGGACAGTGCACACCGCGCTGTTCATAATATTACAGGACATACAAGGACCGTAAGGGAGATGAAACTCATAGTACAGATTGGAGAGTTCGAAATGGACAAAGTCATCTTAGATCTGGGATCAGAGGTGAATGTTCTAACTAAGCAGACATGGGAACAGATGGGTAGCCCTCAGTTAGCCATATCACCTATCCACCTGAGACTAGCTAATCAGTAGCGAGTATCACCATTGGGTCGACTGCCGCAGGTGCCAGTTGACATTGACGGAGTTCGTACTTTTGTGGACTTCGAGGTTATAGAAATCATTGGTGACAGTCGACCATATCCAGCACTATTAAGTATTGATTGGGCGATTGGTAGCAAGGCTGTCATCGACCTAAAGAGAAGACAAATGACCTTTGAGGATGCACAGATCCGGGTCATCGCCTCGCTGGATCCTTACCAAGGTCCTAGATATATCGAACCCATCCGAGCCGAGGAGGAGGCACATAACATGGATAGTCTCTACCAGATGACTACGAACCAGAGCGACTACATCAATCCACCCGCAGAAGGGAACATTAGTTGGCGATGCGACAACTAATGCGCATCGGATTCCGATATTGGTCTAGAGAACTGGCATAACAGACTTTACGAAGTCTCAGCGCGCAGATGTGCGTTTATGAGTAAATCACTGCGATGGATTGGCGCGGAGACCACTAAGATTCCATCATATCATGGTCTAATAGATATTTAGGAATTCCTTGAGCAGTTTGAGCAACAGATGCCTTACGAGCAGAGGATCGCAGCTATGGACCTTGCAGTACGAGCCACACCTGCAAGATGGTGGTACGTGCATAAAGAAAATATCGCATCATGGGATGATATTAAAAGATTGATGGCCATCAGATTTTCGGTCGACAAAGAGTATGTCCCGCAGAAGTACATAGGAGAAACTGACCCCAGGGCACACATTCAGACATGTGAACAGAACTTGTCGGACATTCCAAAGGATGAATGGGTTCACAGATTCATTCACACATTGGACACAGTTCCAAGGAACTGGTACACAGAGACCGAGTTGCGCAAGGGGACGACCACATGGTCACTTATGACAGACAGTTTCCTACTGACCTTCACGTTTGAATCAGAACATCCAAGTGTTGCTCAGGCCCTAGACATAATCAAGATCAAGATATTCGAGGATTGTACCATCTCAGTGCAGGCTCAACCTGAGTGGACCATTCAGTTGCAAGACGCGCTTGAGTGCTATAAATTCGCAGCAAAGCCAGACAATGAAGATAAGGATGAGGATGAGGATCCTCACAACACCAACATTCCAGAGTCAGAAGGGACTCACGATGTTGGGGGACCACAGTTAGAGATTCCAGCAATCACCGAACCTATCAAGATTAAAAAGATCAATATTGGCACAGATGAAGAACCTAAGTTTGCCTCTATTGGAGACTATTGGAATGATAAAACAATTGGACAGATTGCCGACTTGTTACATGACTATCAGGACCTATTTCCCACCAAGTTCACAGAGATGAAGGGAATAGTTGGAGACCTGGGAGTTATGAAGATACCATTGAAGGAGGATGCTAGACCAGTTAAGCAGCGTCCATATAGATTGAATCCGCGCTACAAAGAAAAAGTAAAGGATGAAATCGATAAGATGCTAGCAGCAGGCATCATTGAGCCAGTAGAAATATGCGAATGGGTTAGCCCCATGGTCGTCTAAGAAAACAAAACAAAAGGAGACATCAGGATCTGTGTTGACCTGCGCAAGCTCAACGATGCATCGCTTCATGATCCATTTCCGACACCATTCACTGATGAGGTATTAGACAACGTGGGAGGACAGGAGGTCTACTCCTTCACTGACGGATTTTCAGGCTACCATCAGATCAGAATACATCCAGAAGACCGGTCCAAAACCACCTTTGCAACAGAATGGGGCTCGTTCCAGTATACGGTAATGCCCTTTGGTCTTAAGAATGCACCAGCTATATTTTCTAGAGTAGTAGTTGCTGTATTTAAAGAATACATTCATAAATTCTTAGAAGTATATTTTGATGATTGGACTGTATTCGGACTAATTGACAAGCATATAGGAGACTTAAGACTGATGTTAGAGAAATGTAGGCAGTACCATATTTCTCTGAACTTGAAGAAATGTATATTTTGTGCACCATTTGGTATTTTGTTGGGTCACATTGTTTGCATACAAGGCTTGATGGTAGATCCCGCGAAGATTGCCATCATTGTAAACCTTCCAGCACCCAACTCAGTCAAGCAACTGAGGACAGTACTTAGTCATACCAGGTATTACAGAAAGTTCATCAAGGGCTATGCAAAGATTACAGCACCAATGGAGAAATTGCTCAAGAAAGATGTAAAATTCCTATGAAATGAGGAATGTCAGCAGAGTCTAGACATGCTTAAACAGAATATGGTTACAGAAACCATCTTAGTATTTCCCGACTGGACTAATCCATTTCACGTACATGTGGATGCATCTGGCATCGCATTAGGGGTTGTTTTAACACAACCAGGAGAAGGGGACATTGACCACCCCATTGCATATTCTAGTAGAAAGCTCTCGACAACAGAAAAGAACTACACCAAAACTGAAAGGGAAGGCTTAGCTATGGTGTATGCGCTCCAGAATTTTAGGCACTACCTGTTGGGTGCCCCGTTCAAGATGTTTACTGACCATTCTGCGTTAAAGTATTTGGTCAATAAGCCAGTGTTAGGGGGGAGAATCTGTAGATGGTTACTCCTCTTTCAGGAGTATGATTTTGAAATCATTGTGAAACCAGGAAGACTGAATGTAGGACCTGATCATTTGTCGCGGATAGACTCAGGAGAAGAGCCAAGTAACCTAGATGACAATCTGCCAGATGCACCACTGTTTTCCATCCAGATCGCAGATGAGTACTATGCCGATATTATTCAATTTCTCACTATGGGAGTAGCACCTGATGAGTTTACTAAGCAGCAAAAGAAGCAGTTGGTTGTTAAAGAAACAGACTTCACCCTCATCGCAGGACACCTATACAAGTTAGGCCCGGGTGAAGTTTTGCGCAGATGTGTGATACCGCATGAAAAAGACGCTATTATCAGAGAGGCACATTCAGGAACCACAGGAGGTCATTTCGCAGGAAAGCCGACTGCGCAGAAAATCCTAGAGGTAGGATTATGGTGGCCTACATTGCATAAAGACACCAAGGAATTTTGTAGATGCTTTGATATCTGCCAAAGGGTAGGAAAACCCTCGCGACACGATGAAATGCCGCTGCGATCGCAGGTCACGTTGCGCGCATTTGACAAATGGGCTATAGATTTTGTGGGTCCTATCAACCCACTAGGAAAGCGCACCAGTGCGAGATATATTATCACTGGAACAGAGTAACTCACCAGATGGGCAGAGGCCAAAGCAGTAAGAAATTGCGATGCTGCTAGAGCTGCACAGTTCCTTTTCGAAAACATCATCAGTAGGTTTGGATGCCCAGTAATTTTGATGAGTGATCAAGGCACACATTTCTTGAATAGCACTATTGAGGCATTGACAGAAGAATTCCAGATCCAGCACCATAAGAGCACTCCCTACCACCCACAGGCTAATGGTACAGTGTAGGCCTTTAACAAGATTTTAGAACATGCTCTTACTAAGATCTGCAATAGCCAGAGGCATGATTGGGACCTCAGAGTTAACGCTGTATTATGGGCATACATAACCACATGCAAGAAACTTACGGGACACACACCTTTCAGCTTTGTATATGGACAGGAGGCTGTTATGCCTATGGAGTATATTCTTCCTAGTTTAAGAATTGCTCAGATTACCGAGATGACTGATACAGACACAGTCGAGGAAAGGTTGGCACAGTTGCTTGCCTTAGAAGAAGACAGATTCATTTCCAGATTCCATTAGAAAGTGCAGAAGGAACGAGAAAAAGCTTGGCATGACAGACACATTAAGAATAAGACTTTCAAGATCGGAGACCTATTACTCCTCTATGACAGCAAATTCATTAAGTTTCCAGGGAAGTTCAAGACACATTGGCTGGGGCCATATCAGATACAGCAAGTCACAGAGGGAGGTGCCGTTCAGCTTAGCCAGCTGAATGGGGAGCTTTTTCCCACATGGATTAATGGCAGTAGGCTTAAGCCCTATAGTGATAGCCAGCCTGCCTCTCAGCCCTAGCTTCGCCAGTTTAAGGTGGTGCAGATGTCTAGTGTAGTTGAAAGGAGGCATCGCACTGGGAACAAGTCTACACCAAAAAAAATATATATATATATATTATTTTGTTTTATGCAGGTGATGCGGAGTCGCATCGCAGCAGCGCGATGTTTCCCCGTGCCACGTACTCAGTGTTGCCATGTACTCAGTTTTGCAACCGACAAAGGCCAGTCAAGTCAGCAGCTGACAGGTAGTTAATGAGGTAATGATCCGTATATCTTACCGTAGATTTGGTAGCAGTATAATTAATGTTTCCAGATTTGGCAAATCTCCGACGAGACCGACGCCTATGCACACACGTTTCAAGGGAAATTCGATCGGATTTCCGCATTTATTAGGGTATTTTAATGCAGCGAAATATTCAACAAATAGAGAATACTGTTGCGGCAATGAAAGAAGAAATTAAGGGCTTGGAAGCTCTTCAAAAGATGAGGAAGAAAATGGAGATGAACAGTTTGCAGCAGGAAGCGCAGCAATTAAGAACCAAGGAGATGCACATTAATGACCTGCTTCAACCGTATCAAGAGCAAACCGTAGAGATAGTTGATACGGTTGAACAGAAAATGAAGGAGTTCACTACCACCAGGGAGAACACTAACGCCACAGAAGACGCCAGTATTAGTCAAGCTTTTCTTGACTCGGCATAAGAGAGTGTCGAGGTGATGAAGAAGGAAGTCGAAGGACTTCGTGACAGGTTACAGAGGGCTTTGAAGGAAGCCAAGGCAAAGCTACAGCAGGAGAGGCCCGCTGTAGGTGGCTTGAGGACGAGCCACAAGTAAGTGTTAGGGGACTGTTGAAGCAGGGTCGCGCAGCTACAGAAGAAGTTGCTAGTTTTGGCGGAAAGAAGTTAAGACAGAGCTACGACGCCGTAGCACATTTCCAGCTGGAGAGCAGAGCCGAAAACCATGACTTTTAAGATAGAAAAGTCAAGAAGGCAATGGTACCTGAGCGGCCGAGAAGAGAGAGCTCACCCACTGCATTGAAGGCAGCGGCGGAAGACAGGAGGGCTCAGCGACCCTCATAAAGGAGAAGGAGCAACGAGGCTGAAGCATTGAAGGCGAAGGACAGAAAAGCGAAGCGATGCATAGTACCCATGATCAGTGCCGAGAAGCATGGAAGACTGCAGAGAGCTATGGTGTGACAGAAAGTGGCTACCTCAAGTACAGATATGGCCGACTGTCACTAGTTAGGTTTTGGGTTACTATTGGGACAGGCCCACAGTGTTGTAACCACAAGACCTTCAGGCTGCCTATATAAGAATGTATTTTGTATTGTAAAAGGGTTAGTTGGTTGGTCAGTTGGTTAGTTGGGTCATTCAGTTGTTAATAGTATTTTGCAGACTATTAGACTGTGTAAAATCCCAGCTCTAGTTCTGTTACTAGCGGTAGCAATCTTACGATAACCAGTAGCTGGCTTATAGAATATGTATGTAAAGATCCACAGGGATCGACGGAGAGGGAAGGGTATATTGTACAAGAGTGATATAGAAGAGAAAAGAGATCTAAGTGAGGAGATCTTAAGCTTCATATGCGGTGCAGCAGAACTGTGTTTTACCTTCCCCTGAGCTATAATAGAGAAACACAGTTCGGTGGACGTAAATCCCATCCTGGGGGTGAACCACGTAAAACCTGCGTGTTTTGTGTTGAATGCATGTGATTGTATTTGCTTACTGTTATGTATTATTTTGCACAAGATTGTGGTTTACAGTTGATGAATGAATGTGTTAACCAGTTCACAACAAGTATAGAAGGATAAACATAAGTTAAAGTCTTTGGCATGCTGTATACGGTTCGTTCATGCTTTGCGTAAAACAGTCTCTATTGCAGTATTGAATAGACTTGTATGTTAATTCTTGCACGTCGACAGGAGCCTCGCTAAGTGCGCTGAACCGCGGAGGTAGGATATCACAGAGAGGTGATATCGCACCGACAAAGGAGCTGCGGTGCGCGATACCGCAGGTTAAGGGCTTAGCATGAGTAGGAAGTTGCGTGTCGTCGGTGCGCGGCGATGCGATAAGGTTGGAGATATCGCGGGAGGAAGGAAGTGCGCGTCGCAGGAAAGGATCGCGCAGCGGTATAAGGGAATATCCTGCGGCTAGGAGAGCCGCGAGATAAGGAAATCGCGCGACGCAAGCAGGAGATCGCACGATGCGCAGAGGAGAGACCTCGCAGCTAGGAGAGCTGCGAGCCACCAGTGGGATGGCCACAGAACCCGGTCCAAGACACTTGAGTCCTTGGCCAACCCATTAGAGTCACTTCGGGTGAGACTTCAGGCCGCTTTGCGGTCTGTCGCCGAAAGGGCCAGTGATCTAGGGGTGTTGTTGGTTGATGATAGTAAACCCGGGTCTGCCCATAGCAACCAACAATCATGATTTCCTCTGCTATTGCTTTTTTCTGAAAACATTGCGAGGACTTGCGACCATACTTATAATATACATAACACTTTATAGTGTGACAATATTTCACTATGTGTCAAAAAAATTACATATCCAACATCTGATTGTTTTTATTGTGTCTAGGAGCCTTCGCATACCAGGGTTTCTCGTTCATTGCAGGTATTTCATATTTTCTACAAAAGGTATCCTAAAGGTTGAGGCCAGGTTGTTCTTTGTCACATATACCCTACCAACTTCCACAAACCCAATACCTGCCTTATCTTATGGAGATCGTTTCTAGCTTAGAATCTCATCCAGGATAAGTGAATTGTTATTGAACTTATTTTGAGTTTCTATGTCAATACTTGTTTCGACTTATCCTTGAATGGTACTGACTCCTTTAGTGTGTGAAACGTATGATTCCTTCAACACAATTTGTTTTAGCAGTAGCTCATTTACCAATTTCGACTCTCTCTAGGACTTTTCAAGCCCACACTAGTTTTCTTCTAATTCCTTGATTTTTCCTTTTGCATAATTGAATTCCTCTTCTTTGATTTTTAATTGCTTCCTTTTCCCTCTCCCCCCCCCTCCCCTCCCCTCCCCTTGAATCAAGTCCCAAATGGGAGAGAGGAGGGGAGCGCAATAGGAAGGGGGGGATAGAAGGGTGGCACAGGGGGTGGACTAACGTGGGCTAGGGATGGGAGGGGGAAGAGAGATGAGGAAGGAGGGTGGGAGAGAAGAGGAGATATGGGGAGGTTTTTTGAATTGTCTTTTGAATTTTCTTTTTCTTTTTGTTTTTATTTTTATTTGTAAATCTTCTATAATGCTTTTTTGGATTTTTTATTGTATATTTTTGGAAAATTTTCCAATTTTTTAAAAATGTTTTAGTTTTTTTAAAATATTTTTTAATAATTTATTTCTTTTGTTTTTTAAATGTTTTTTCCTTTAAATAAATGTATTTAAAAAAACGTTTTTTTCTTTTATTTTTAACTTTTTAATTATTTTTTGAAAATTTATATTTGTGTTTTCTATATCTTTAGTCATCAATCAAAATAAGTTACTTAATCATCTCTACAATTATATAGTTGATGTAGATCATTAATATCAATTAAACATATTATACAACTTGACGAGAACTCTCAAGAGTTCTCATTTTTTTAGGTTGCACTATTTTTACTCTGAATCAAAAAAATGGTGCTACTGGTAACAACCGTTTTTTGGGGGATAAAATTATGAATTTTTGAAATCCCTGAACGACTTCATTGCAATCAAATCCTTACATCAACCCATAAATCAAAAAGTGGTGCCACTGGTAGCACTGCACCACTTTTTGATTTGATGGTTGATTTAAGGATTTGATTGCATCGACACTAGTCATGGTTTTCAAAAAGTCGCAATTCCAACCCCAAAAAAATGTTATTTTTCAATTCGAGGGTTGATTTAAGGCTTTGAATTCATCGACACCAAAAAAAGGTTTTCAAAAATTCATAATTTCAGCACCAAAGAAACAGAAGGCCACTGATAGCACCACTTTTCGAATGGGGGGTCATTTTTTATGTTTTTAATACAAAAATATGGGTTTTTATGGCAAGAGTTTTCATTTCAAGTATAACGTTCTCTTCAAGTTGTAATGATGTGTTTTCAAAGAAAATTGTATCCTCTATCATTTGTTCTTATTCTTTGATCACTCTCTCCTTTGAGATAAAACCTCATATTTGATATGTACATCTTCAAGATGGAGCTCAACTTCTTCAAACATTTTTTGGTGTCCTTCTTGAACATTGCCTTCCTTCTCCTTGGTAAGCTGCAATTAGATGTCATTGATCAATGTTTAGTGTCCTTATTCTATTATGGATTGCATCTCTTCTTTTACTTCATTTGTGTTTAGAACTTCTTCGAGCTTCTTACAAATTTCCTCTTCAAGCCTTTTGAAAGTCTCTTTATCCGAGATCCTCGCTTTTCCTTGATTTTGACTATGCTTCTTTTCTTCTTCCAAACTCTTGACCTCATCTAATAACTTTTTGTTATGGTTTCTTAATATGCATATTCCACCATCCTTGTAAATTTCAATTCTTTCCTCGACTCATCCTTTTCTTTTATAAAAGTATTGACTTGATTGTTCAATCCTTTATTAATGGAAATCATCTCTAATAAATCCATGAAATTGGCCTCCCTCAAATTTCAACCTCAATAAATTTAAATAGTATCTAAAATTGATAATATGACCTTTCCAACATAATATCATATGTTTCCTCTTTCAAATGGATTTTGAATCACGTAAATCAGACCTTCCAGTCAAACATTATGAAAAATTCAAAATAACATACCTTTTAAAACCCTAATTTGGAGATTGTTTTTCTCGTTGATCATACGGTATCTGAGAAGTTAAACCCTTGACCATGATGTAGATACCAAAATTTTGTAGACCTAACATGGGTAAACTAAACATGGAAAGGTTGGAAGACCTGCAATGTGACAATGCTCAACTTCAAGAAAAGGTTAATAACTTGAAGGAGAAGGTCCAAATGTATGACCAAGATATATAAGAGGTGGAGAAGAACTTTGTTACCTTGAAAAAGTTACTTTTGTTTCTAAAGAATCAATTTGATAAATGCCAAAGATCCCTAATTATAGTAATGGAAAAGTGGGATAAGCACGGAGTGCAACTTGTACAACCAAAGGAGAAGGTCATGCAAACAGATGGATGGAAATAGGACATGCATAATCAGATAATAATTTAGCTATACTAAGAGTTGGTGAAGAAAGAGAAGGCATTGGTAAATCTATTATAATATTCAGCATGCTCCTAAGATACCCTTCTTATCCATATCTTCTTGGTATTTTTGTTGTGCACATTTTTTACGTGTGAGACTCATTTTATTCCAAAACATTTTGGCTCACATTTGTCCTATAATCCATGTGCCAACTTGATATCCTCTGCTACTACTTTTTTTGAAAACATTGCGAGGACTTGTGGCCATACTTATCACATACATAACACTTTATAGTGTGACAATATTTCGCTATGTGTAAAAAAAAATACATATTCAACATCTGATTGTTTTGTTGTGTTTGGGAGCCTTCACATACTTGGATTTCTTGTTCGTTGTAGGTAGTACATGTATTTTGTAAAAGGTATCATGATGGTTGAGGCTAGTTCATTCTTTGCCGCATATTCCCCTACTAAATTCCACAAAACCAATACATGTTGTAATAACTCAAAAATTCATAAAAATTTAAAATTTTTCATTTGACATAAAATGTCAAATGTCACTGCTAAAGTACCCCTAACTGTCAGCAGATAATAAAACAGTTTGAAAGAGAAACATTGATTACTCCTTTATAAGAATTTGTATTATCTAGAGGCTTGTCTTTAAAAACTGTGTTAGTATTGTTTTCAACTTAGCAGTTGTAATTTTCCAGAAAGTAGAAAAGAAACTTGTATTTTACTGATGCTAGGCATACTATGAGTGTACAAACTTGTTCTTCTTTAAGGATTCGAGGACTGAGTTAAATTTAAGACTAAAATACAGTGGATAGAGCTTGTAAAAGGGTGTTCTTCGTTTTGGTTGGAGTGTTGTTCGTTTTCCTTCAAAATCATGACTTGGTGTCTTCTTAACTTCCAGCGAGCTGCCAAATAAGTGGCCTTAGGTGGCTGGTTTCCACGACTTCATTCAAACTGAAACGCTGCTAGGTAAAGACCCAAAACCAATTTTTAATTGAAGTAGATTTTGAAATTATTCAATTTATTAAAGATTTGTGACCAAAAGAGTGGTTACTCTGTGCATGTCCTCCTCACGGATCTGTAAGTTGGAATTGAGCTTGTTCCTTCAACTTCCAACTATGCAAAATCCGGTAAGCCTCGGTTGCACTAAGGGTTTTCTCCTACATTGGGATGTGGTGGTTGGAAAGATAAGAAACTTCGCTTTTGGTTATGGCACGACCTTGGTTTACATATTAGGTTATTACTTCTTATTTGTTTTCTTTTGTATGACCTCGAAACCCTAGAGGGTATTATGGCAAGAAACTTTAAAGGCTATAGCAGTTGTGACCTGGAACTTTCTTGATGGTGCCTTACGACCTGGAAGATGTAAATGATTTTTTTTTCAACTCAGCTTAAATCCGTGGCCATTCTGTTTCGATCACTGCCTGGATATTTCAATTTTTAAAATAGTCTTTGTGGGTAATGATAAGACTGTTTAGTCAGCGAAACTTGTAATTAGATACAGGGTTTTTACTTATGAAAATAATGGTTTTAAATTTTGTATAATTTAGTTTGAGCAGGCTTCAGCCTTGACTGATATTTATGAAAGGCCATAGGTCATTAACCTTAATTTATTTCGTTTCTATCAATTGGTTTTACAGTGTTATTAACTTTTAAAAATATCTTTTAATGTAAATAATTTATCGTAATTTTATACTATTTAAATTTTTACAGTGTTCTTAGGTGAATACATTACTCTGTTTCTCTCTCAGATTGGTTATTATTTGTAGATAACCTTCAGTTCTGAAATAAGATGGATTTTTACAGAAATGGTTTTAGTTTTGAATTCCTATTTTTACTTTCAGTAATAAATATTTACAGCTATTAAATGTTATGTTATGATTAAGAATGTTTTAGGGATTAAACCTACCTCTTGCAAACCCTAAGTAAATCTCTAGGGTTACAGTAAAAAAAATCTCTGTTTTTCAGTACAGAATGTAAATATGAACTAGGAGTAAGTTATTATAAAGAATTATGAATTACTAGCTAGGGTAAAACCCTAAGTACTATTTTTACTGTTCCTATATTTGTTTATTTAACTTTATTTATTGTGTTTAGAATAAATATTAGTACTAGTAATAGTTCTATGATTAATATGACTATCAGTGACTAATGTATACTCTATTCTTTTCTTGTAATTAGATATTGCAGATACTTTCAGTAGATAGAGTAAGTACTACTAGTTTTCTATAAATAAATCACATAAAATCTATGTAAGTATTCATTTGAATTTTTCATAGAGTAATAAACAAATCTACTTATTTAACTTAAACAACCAGATGTACTAGAGTACTACCTTATAAAAGGTGTGGAAAAATACAGTGTGGTAATTCCTTTCTATTCATGTTTCATTTACTAATATTCCTACTGTTTTAAATATATTCCACTAATCACTAAATTTATCAATACACAAAACTCTTTTCTACATAAACCCTAACAAATTAATAACATTCATATGCTTGAAAAACTATTAAACATTTACTGAAACACAGTAAATAAATTATCAATAGATTGAACAAATAAAAACCTGTCAAATGATGAGGTGACAACAGTTTAAGGAGGTTGTTCCTCCCAACCAAATCCTGGAGAAAGCTTAGTTTGCACTTCCTCAGGACCCCTGAGCCTATTTCCTGGTCCTCCTGGTAGAGTACTGGGTGAAGGATGTATCCTTAATACCTTCTATCACCTAACTGGTCAAACTACAACAGTAATCCAAACCTTCTCACAGCAGTAAGAACTTCATCCTAAGAGCTGCATAAGTTCAGTTCTCAGCAGTTAATCCCTCAAACTCCCTTCCATAAGTCCCCTCCATCGAATTTCTCATATGCACTTCATTCACACTGAATGAGAAGGCTCTGCTGTCTTCAATGGGAAGTTTTATAACAATGCCTAGGTCTTCTGGGTCAATTTTTACTTAATGAGCCACCTGCTCCAATTCCACTTTCTTGGGGAATCATGACCAAAAATATAGGGAAGTTGCCACCTGCAACAATTAGAAGTAGTTTGAGGATGCTGCAACTTGTCAGTATACTCTCCACCCTCACCAAGTGACTAGTTAACACTCTTTTAATAGATTCCCTAAGCTGTTGTCTCATAATTTATTTATTTATTAATAAAATATTCTGAAATACATTAATTATTCTTGACCCCACTTGGTCATCAATTACAAAATTAACATAAAATATAACATAATGTTCCTCAATAACATTAAATTGTTTTGCAAATTGGGGAATGTGACACATGTCTTATCTTCTGGAGACCGTTGACAACTTAGAATCTCATCCATGATAAGTGAGTTGTTGTTGAACTTATTTTGAGTTTCTACGTCAATACTTATTTTGACCTTTCCTTGAATGGTACCGACTCCTTTCGTGTGTGAAACATCTGATTTCTTCAGCGCAATTTATTTTTGTAGTAGCTTGTTTACCAATTCCTACTCTCTCAAGGACTTTTCAAGTGCACACTAGTTTTTTACTAATTCCTTGATTTTTCCTTTTGCATAGTTGAATTCCTCTTCTTTGATTTTCAATTGTTTCCTCAAGTCTTCATTCATATCCCCATTCTTCTTTATCTATTCTTCTACTATTTCAATTTGTCCCTTTAGCGATTTATTTTCTTTCCTTAACTTCTTCAAGTCATCTAAAGCGCTAATTAATTCACCTTCCTAGTCTACACGAAAATTGCCCTCATCTTTGGACTTTGAGCTTTCTTCGGAGCAACAAGGCTTTTCATACTTTGACATATTTTGTGAGTTCATCAGTAGAGAGTTTGTTGTCAGTAGTTTTCCCCATTTTGAAAAGTTCCTTTGAGCTTCTTGATCTCTTCTTTTCATCGTATTTTGTAGAGGGAAAATAAATTTCGTTATACATCCATTCCTTCAACTTTATATATACCTGTAGGAGCTCCTTTGGTCAAAGATTTTATTTTCAAAGTATTCTCAGCACGAATTAGGGCCATGAATTTTATATCTCTGGTACTATCATTCTCTCCTTCATCTGAGGAGCTATTTTCTTCAATGTACAATCTTTTCTTTTGTTTCTAGAATTTCTTCTTGTTCATGTCTTTGTTCTGTTGAAGTTAGTTTTTTTGTTTTTGATATTCTGACTCTTCCCCACTTCTGCTTTCTTGATTTTCTTCATATGTGCATTTGGAAGAAAAATTTCCAATTCTTCCACATTTAAAACATTTAAAAGGAAGTTTTTCTTCGTACTTACCTTTTCCTTTCTTTAGTCTCCTTACGAAGTTGGCCTCTTCTTTGTCTGATGGATCAACTATATTTTTGCATTCATTTTTTCCAGGTTTGGGATTTCGTGTTGTTCTGAATGCAACTACTTTTCTAGATACATTCTTGGGTTCAATTCTCATTTCATATGTTGTGAGTATCCCATATAATTCATCCTTGGTTAGGTCATCCAAATCACTTCTGTCTTTAATAACTAACACTTTTGGATTGAAGTGTGTGGGAAGAGTTCTCATGATTTTTTGCATAACAAACTTCTCTTTAACATTATCTCCAAGCCCTCTTATGGATTTCACCTCCTCATACACTCTTAGAAAGTATTATGGAACATCTTCTTCTTCCTTCATTTCGAGAGTTTCAGGCTGTGCAAATAGTGTTTGTAGTTTGGCCTTTCTAACTTTGGCATTTCCTTTATAGATACTTCACAATTTATCCCATACTTCCTTCGCTATGGTGCATTTCATCACCTTAGTGAACTCAACATCTACTAATCCAGATAAAATGGCGTTCTTCTCTCGCACATTCCATTCATATTGTTTTCTATTTTAGGATCAACAGTCGTTGTTCTAGAGGTTGAAATCTCACCATTTTCTTCTTATTCATCTGCAGCTTTTAGAAATTCATATTTGCAACTTACTGGTTTTTCCTTGTTACGAACAAACCTTTTTAGAACCTTCATATATCATTCTATAGGATACACCCATCGCATTCTTATCAGGACACAATGCTCTAGTTCATGTTCTACATGTATAAGAAGATGCATATAAATATTGAATATTGTTGGTGAAAATTCTTGTTCCAATAAGCAAAGGACTTCAACAAATTTCTCCTTCAAATTATCAAAGTTTGAAGGATCTAACACATGCATACTCATTCTCTTTAATATTAGGCCCAAACTTATAATTGCCAATCTTCGCCCCTTTTCCAAACTTGATATGACCACAATAGGTAAAATATCCTCGATTGTGAAATAATAGTCATGGGTCTTGAGGCCTTTTAAGCTATTATTTTCAGTTTTCTTTCTAACATTACTTCTCACATATCCAATAGGAAAGTGAGTATGAGACATCAACGTTAATGATTGTGCATGTTGTTCCTTTGTCCACACATAAGGAGCAATAGGTTTTCTATATTTTCCTTCACCATATTTTTCAAGCTAAATATTTCAACGACTCTTTAGTTCTTGAAGGTCTAGGCGTGATGGAACTATGTCATATGCACCAAAAAGAGTTGTATAATATCAAAGCTATATTTTTCTCAATATGCATAAAGTAGAAAATATGCCTAATGGTTATATTATTAAAGTATGGAAACTTATAGAGTATGCACAATAGTTTTACACCACTATCATTTAGTGGATCATTTTTACTTTCGAGAAAGCCACCATTTTCAATAAAATACAATCTTTTTCCTACATTCTGAATAACGTAATCACTTGTTATTGCTGATGGTGATTCACGATTCTCTTCCTAGCCATTGAAATGTGACTTTTATCAATGATATGGATGCTCCATTTTAAGGTAAGAATGATGTCCGCAATAAATAAACATATGCAAACTACTTGGCTATCTCACAAAACCCTTAAAGATGCAAGTCAGACATCCATGGTATCCATGAACATTGAGACTAGTCAATGTACCATATGTAGGAAGATCGTGAATCGTAAACAATAAAGAAACTCTTAAAGTGAACTTGATTGAATCATTGTCCCTTGAAATTTGAATTGTTTCGATTCCTCTCCACAATTCTTCTAAATCTTCAAATAATGGCTCTAAATAAACATCAATTGTAGCTTAAGTCACACTTTTCTTTCCTGGTATAGTCAATACCAACACCAATAAAAATGGTTTGGTTGTTAACCATGGAGGAAAGTTATAATTTATAAAAAAAAATGGTGAAGTTGACTATTTAGAACTCTAATATGAGATTGGGTTAACCCCATATAGAGTTAAACTCAACCTTATATTACGAGGATCTTGGGAAAACTCGAGCTATTTATTGTCAAATTCCATCCACATATTAGAATCAACCACAAATTGTTGTTTTCCATTGGTGCTCTTATTTTGGGCATTCCATTGCATAATATCAACAATTTCTCGACATCTATACATTCGAAGTAACCGTGGTATTATTGGAAAGTGGAAAATAATATTTCTAGGCATAGAATTTGATTTCCACCCTAGTCTATACCTTGGCTCTTTACATTTCATACATTCATTCTCACTTGCATGACTTTGTGAAATAACACACAACCATTCACACATGTGTGGATTTTATCATGCTATAAGCTTAGCTTAGTGATTTGCACTTTACATGCACTCTGTTTTCTTGAAAATGTGGAGTCAAGTGGTAACAAGTGATGTAAAAATTACAAAAAATCATTAACACTCTCATTTTTCCAACCATGCACCATTTGCAAATTAAGAATTATAAGGATTGTTGTCAAAAGACTTAACCTACAAGCACCATACACAAGTTTTGAAGCATCCTCCAAAAATTTGTGCCATTCATCCTTGAAAACCCCCATTCATGATTCTATCAACTTCAATGCCTTCATCTAATATTGTTGTGTCTTCATTTCTGTTTGTTTCCTCTTCATTTATGTTTGGTGCCTCTATGTCTCTCATGCTTTGCAATGGTATTCTAACTGGATAACTATTTAGAGGGAAAGGCCTTATACTGCTATGGCGATATCTCAACATATGTTGAAAAATCACTTGACTTCTTCTCATCTTCCCACTATGACAACTATTGCATGTACATGCATATATCTCCAATATATTCTCATTGTCTATTCTCTCCTCAAGTGCATGGTATTCATTCATTGAAAAAATTGGTCGTTGACTCATCTTCATTTTTATGCATTCAATTATGACACAAATATGTTAATCTTACTTTCAACTCTTTCCATCTTTCTCAGCTTGAATTGAAATGAAATATCAAAGCCAATTCCTAGAAAGAAAAAAGGAATTTTAAGACTTGATGTTTCCAGTTTCCATGGAAAAAGGTTTACTAGGCAGGGTAATTTTTAGGGGCGAAATTTTGCCAAATGGCTATTTTTGGGTTTTTTATAAAAAAAAATGCTATTTGGTCATTGTTAGTGTCTATTATCGCCTATATTTACATAAAGTATGTTTTTTTATCATAATATTCGCCAAAATTTACACATTTTAGTGTTAATTTTATGTTTCGTATTTAATATTCGCCTACCTATCTATAAACATGTTTTTTTCAATCCAAAACAATCGTCTAGAGTACTATACTTAAGTATAATATTAGAATCATTAAAAAATACCCTGTTACTAGGTTACTATTTAGTAAGAAGGGCTCATGTTCATCAATCATTGTAATTCTTTTGATCATCAATATTTACATGATTAGCCTAAAATGGTCTCACATCTTGGTGCTTGTAAGTTTATTATTGTTAAATTAAGTTCTAGTACAAGGATTGAAATGTTCATGTTTGGGCAGCATCGAGAGCTATTCTCTAGGATATTGGCATGAACCCAGGGCTAAGGACCTAGTTTATGACTTTAATAGTTTACTAGTTTAACTTAAACAAATGACTTTGAACTTGGTTCTTTTCTTTTTTTAGATAGTCAAGTATATAGATAGAGTAGTTGTGTGGGAGAGATAATTTAATTAGAACTAGGTATTTGAATTTTATATCTTTCATTTGTAACAAGTAAGGTATTCTAGTACTGTTAGAAGTGGTTTTACCACATTAGGAGCATGCATTTGGATGGATGTTTAATTGTAAATTAGTTTCAGTACTATCAATATGTCTTTGATAATCATGTTGAGGAACACAACTTTTAGAATATCCCAAATGTTGGTCAAGATCTTCTTTTAAAATAGAGATATGTGAGTTGGTAACAAGGTGGGCTATTATATCTTAACTCTTGAACTCAACACCTCTGAAACACTGGTTAGACCACCATTCAAAATATGTAGATATATCTTTTCCAGTAAGTAACTAGGTGGTGGAATTCTTTGGCTATGTTAACCCTTGATTTTAGAACCATTTCAACTGTTAGGTAAAATAACTCCCGAATTCATCTTATTCCTTGGGAAATGCCTTTATTTATACAATTCATATGTCGGTTATGATTCAACTTCCAACCAACCTATTCATATTCCTACATGACTATTCACATTCAGAATATATTTACAATATTTACATATTGTATAATCCCGATGGATTATATTCCAACAATCCCCCCCTTAATCCGAAGGGGTGTTAGTAAGTCTGAGCATGTTTCTGAATCTTTCAAACTTTTCTTGTACAAGCACTTTGGTGAAGATGTCTGGAACTTGATCATTTATGGAACAATGTAGAAGATGGACTGTCTTGGCCTCTACATGATGTCGAATCAAATGATACTTTGTGTTGATGTGTTTGGTTCGATCATGTAATCTGGGATTCTTAGCCAGCTTGATTGCAAAAGTATTGTCGATCAATAATGGAGTGGAGTTCTCTTGTTTTTCTTGCAAATATTCAAGTATCTTCCTGAGCCATACTATTTCTTTCGTTGCTTCAGCTGCAGCCACATATTCTGCTTCTGTTGTTGAATCTACTGGAACTGACTGTTTGCGTGATCTCCATGAGACAGCTGCTGATCCAAGACTCATAGTGTATCCAGAAGTTGATACTCTTGTCTCCTTATCGCCATCAAAATATGAGTCTAAGTACCCAATAAGTTTGAAGTCATCCACCTTAGAGTACTTGAGTCCGACGTCTTGAGTCCCCTTCAAGTATCTTAGAACTCTTTTTGCAGCTAACCAGTGTCCTTCACAAGGTTTATGCATGAACCTTGAAAGTATGCCAACAACAT
>LPNX010708663.1:533710-609699 GCA_001517045.1 Pseudotsuga menziesii
CCCGACTGAAGGGAGATGGCCAAACCACATTTCATGTGGAGTCTTGTTATCAAGAGCATTTTAGGGACTTTTGTTTCTCAAATAGGCTGCACATTTCACTGCATCACCCCTAAACATTAGTTTTACATTCTTAAAAAACATCATTGAGCGAACCATATTCATTATGGTTATGTTCATTCTTTCTGCTACACCATTTTGTTGAGTATTGTAGGGAACTGTAGTCTGATGTGTAATTCCATGTTGGTGAAGATAATCTTCAAAATCATTTGAAGTGTATTCTTTCCCATTGTCAGTACGAAGTGTACCAATTTTAGATTGTGCTTGTTTTTCTATCAATGCATGAAAGTCCTTGAATGTTTGAAATGCTTCTGATTTTGTCTTTAATTCGTAAATCCAACACATTCTTGAGTAGTCATCAACAAAGGTCATAAAATACTTATTCCCATTGGCAGAAGGAGTTGGCATTGGGCCACATAAATCAGAATGCACTAATTCTAATTTCCTACTTGCTCTGAAATTAGATTCATGGAATGGCAACTTACTGTGTTTCCCTAATATACATGCATCACATTTGCTCTTCTCTTTGGGAATGGTGGGAAAACCAAATACACCATTCTTTCTCAACAAACGAAGACTGTTATAATTCAAATGACCAAATCTTGCATGCCACAATAAACTTGATGACAAATTACCTTCTCCATGATGAGAGAGGTAGGCATAGTTCTGAACCCTTACAGATGAACCCTTTAGCTTCAGCAGCTTTCCATCTTCGTATCCAGTCATGATGACTTGGTTGTCAGAGGACTTTCTTATTTCTACGATTCCATCAAACATGTGGATGGAATTGCCTTGCTATCAAATCTGCACCAAGGACAGCAGGCTTCTCTGCAACTCTGGAAGATAAAGAACATTCTTCAACAAGAAATCAGGGAATCCAGGCATCTTCAGCCGAATGGTTCCCATTCCCTTTGGTTTAAGACTTGACTTATCTGCAAAGTAAACTATGCCATTTATTGTTTCATTAAGTTCTGCAAAACAGTCTTTTCTAAAAGTCATGTGTGATGTTGCACCAGTATCAAGTAGCCAACAATCTGTGTAAGATGAAAGTGAAATAATTTCATTAATACCAAGATTACAATGTGCAACAATACAATGAGCAGAATTTGAAGATTTACTAGCATCTTGGTTCTTATTGTCATCTTTCTTCTAGTTATGTTTGTCTTTGATGGAGTCCCATGAAGCCCAACACTGATCTGCTATGTGTCCAATATTTCCACAACGCTTGCACTTCAAATCTGATCTTTTGTTGGAGTTGTTTTTTCCTCCTCTACCTCTGAAGTTTCTTCTTCCTCTACCTCTCTTCTTCCTCCATCATTCTGGATAAGTGTCTTTGGTGTGGTTCTTTGCTTTTTGAGCAAAGCAAAATGATTCTCCAAATGCTATAGATTGCATCTTTTGCAACTGCTAGTGTAATTAACAATAATGAACTTAATATGACAAAGAGAATGAGATAATAGAAAAACAATAACCTTGCAGGTCTACAGCCTCTACCAAGGTGATTTACAATCTTAATATCTCAACTTCAAGTTTTAAAATGATACAATGATAGTATCATTGACCAAGAACACTTCTTTTTCAACAACACGGATGCAGAGAAAATATGCTGTCAACAATCTGCTTAACCAGTGTGGTCACAACTTCAATCTCAAAGCACAGCTACAAATTGAATGGAGAAAACGTAGCAATTCCATGCTATATCATTCATAGACTCGTACATAGCAGCAATTCATAGAGGAGAAAATTCTTTATGCAGCAGTCGCGGCTCAAATTTGAAAGAGAAAAAATGCAGTAATTCTAGGTTTATACATTTCAAGATTACAACACAAAACACCATACACAGCAGCATATATCTTCCACTGAAGTCTTATATATCATATACATTAGTCACGGTCCTTTTTACTTAATGTAAATGAAAAATACTTGCTGACTTTTCCCTTTACATCCACGCACAGAAATTAGGGTTTTTGTATTTCAATGAACAAAAACGTTTTACCTCCCCTTAGCTAAATACAGGAGAGCTTCTTGTGACTGAATCTCATTCAAGCTTAGTGCATAGGCACGAGCTCTCACAGCCGCATCAGATACACAGTAGAGTCGTCACATTAAACTTTATGCACAAAACTAGGGCAAAATTAGGTTTTATGCAGTCTCCAACGGTCAGAGACAACACACACTTGTAACTCCAAACAACACACTTGCATGTAGGAGACCATGGATACCATGCAGCAAATATCACGTAGTTAATCGAGAGAGTCCGCCAGTATACATTCTTACAGTTCGTAGCAGCAAAGAGGGTGTTCAACAGACTTTAAAATAATCACTCTCTCCAATACGCAGCGAACCACAATGCAGTCTCCAAGCACTACAGAATAACACTTGTGGAGACCTCATCAACAAATGAAAATGAAGCAACATCTACTAGCTTTCCAGTCTCGGTCATGATGGCCAACAATACATTCAATTAACCTCCAGTCTCAACAATTCCAATTGCATTCAATGGTCTCCATTCAAGTAGGGATACAATTCAAATCACTCAACTCTTCAAGGAAGTAGGCATCTCACAGCAGTCCGTGGCAATGAATGGAGTGGAAAAATAGCATGTGCGAAGGACTCAACACCTCTAAAACACTGGTTGTTGACTCATCTTCAATTTTATGCATTCAATTATGACACAAATATGTTAATCTTACTTTAAACTCTTTCCATCTTTCTCAGCTTGAATTGAAATGAAATATCAAAACCAATTCCTAGAAAGAAAAAAGGAATTTTAAGACTTGATGTTTCCACTTTCCATGGAAAAAGGTTTACTAGGCAGGGTAATTTTTAGGGGTGAAATTTTGCCAAATGGCTATTTTTGGGTTTAAAAAAAAAATGCTATTTGGTCATTTTTAGTGTCTAATATCGCCTATATCTACATAAAGTATGTTTTTTTATCATAATATTCGCCAAAATTTACACATTTCAGTGTTAATTTTATGTTTCATATTTAATATTCGCCTACCTATCTATAAACATGTTTTTTTCAATTCTATTGCTAGAACCATAGAGAAACAACATGTTTAAAATGCATATATACCACCTTGTATTCCAACCAGTAGTGCATCATGGGTATGATATCGCCATAGAGAATTTTCCAAATAAGATGTTTCCATGGATAAGTCCTTGCAGTGTTACTACCTGACAAGGCCTATAAAAAATGAAGTCTCCATTCCGTGACAAATAGAACAGGATGAAAATGCATATATATGTTTTGATCTACAACAATGAGGTTTTAATGGGGATTTTCTATTTCATCAACTAAACAACTTCCAATGATCAACTATTGAAACTAGCCATAGGAATAAAAGACTGCTTGGGGTACGTAATTCCTTGGTTTTATACCCTGCTACACCACTACAAGTGGCCCATGGATCAGTGCAATGGGATGTCCTTATCTATATCCTAACGACGGGAGTAGGTTCAAAAAACGATCTTGAGTTTCCACAAATATTGAATCAAAAGCACAAGATATCTACTGAGGCTTGCAAAGAGTTAAGGCACATGGAATTGAATAGATAATAGTTGTTGGGACTCATCAATAATAGTGTTGTTCATTCTCCATCTTTCAATTCCCATATTTTCCAGGTTAAAAAATATATAATCCATTTGAATTTTGTTTTGGATACGAAATTTGACTCCATTTTGTTTAATTGGGTCCTACGATCTCTACATAGAAACACATACTATCTAGTTGATCTTGCTGTACAACTTGATGAAGGAAATATTAGTTTAGAAGGGGGGGGCTCCAATTCCTTCCCTATCCATTGAGAATTAAGTATCATAAGGTGGTGATGGACATAAGGATACAGTCGGAGGGACAAGAGGATAGGAATTAAAGCCACCTATTATGCTTCCATTCATTTGTTTTAAAACAATGGCAGAAGGAATTATTAGGATGGTGAAAGGGTTTTTAGTGTTGTGGGATTTTTATCCCATAGTATCCTCTATTTTTTATTGCCTCATTTTGGTGTTGGTTCAGGGTGAAGGGCATGTATTGGATTAGAGGGGATGTTAGCGACTCTGCTTTATGTCTTAAAAAATGCTACTCATTTTGGTTATTGCGTCGAGAGGTGCTCTACATCCCAGTATGGGGGAGATCTTGTAACATTACATAATGTTATGTAATGTTATGTCGGCTATAAATAATAAATAATAGAAATTTTTTTTTTTTTAATTATCCTCCAAAAGAAATGTCGACCACAAAAACAACACAATATGGGGAAGATGTTGTAATGTTCCTACCTAAACAAAATAATAAAAAGTTGAATTATTCACAAAAAAAATGTTGGTGGTGCACATGCTCTTAAAACCATGTGCAAGGCCTCCTAAACAATTCATGGTTTTATTGTACATGGTTAAGGAGGGCCATGCAAATGGTTTTAAAACCATGTGCAAGGCCTCCTAAACAATTCATGGTTTTACTGTACATGGTTAAGGAGGGCCATGCAAATGGTTTTAAAACCATGTACAAGGCCTCATAAACAACCCATGGTTTTATTGTACATGGTTTAGGAGGTCATTGAAAATGGTTTTAAGACCATGTGCAAGGCCTCCTAAACAACCCATGGTTTTAGGAGGGCCTTGCACATGGTTTTGAAACCATGTATGGGGGAGATGTTGTAATGTTATTTCCTAAAAAAATAAAAAATATTATATGTCGATCATAAATAGTATTAAATATTAATAATAAAAATATTATATGTCGACCTTAAATAAAAAGATGTGTCTTTTGGTCTGAATCACACCAAAGTTGATAGTTGAATGCAATACTTAAGAAGAGGTTTGCATCACACCAAGTTGGGCGCTTGATAGAGCCTTGGATTTGGATCTATGTTGGCTACGCAATTTGACTCCATTTTGTTTAATCGGGTCCTACAATCTCTACATGGAAGCACATACTATCTAACTGATCTTGTAGTACAACTTGATGAAGGAAAGACTAGTTTAGAAGGGGGGGGGGGATCCAATTCCTTCCCTATCCATTGAGAATTAAGTATCATATGGTGGTGATGGAAATAAGGACACAATAGTAGGGACAAGAGGATAGGAATTAAAGCCACCTATTATGCCTCCATTCATTTGTTTCAAAACAATGGAAGAAGGAATTATTAGGATGGTGAAAGGGTTTTCAGTGTTGTGGGATTTTTATCCCATAGTATACTCTAGTTTTGATTGCCTCATTTTGGTGTTGGTTTAGGGTGAAGGGCATGTATTGTATCAAAGGGGATGTTAGTGATTCTGTCTTAACAAACGCTACTCATTTTGGTTATAGAAATGGCACAATAAAGGAATGTACATTGTGTAATGTGTGAATTGGTAGATCTACAATGGAATATAAAAAATTAAGATAGGGGACTATAAGAATCCCAACACAAGGTATCCAATGAGAAATTGAAGTGAATTGGCTGACATTCAACTTAGGAACATGATTTCTAGGCAAAAGATCACTAGTGAGCAAGGCATGCCACAAAGATGACATGGAAAATGTCAAGTGATGTTATTTCATGATGACAACTATCTTATTTAACTTATGATGTGGAATATGGAAAAAGCGATCAAGGAACACATGCATACCCAAGACCTTGCTGCAGTTACTACGGCCAATAGCTACTTTCTCAAGGACTTTTCAAGTGCACACTAGTTTTTTACCAATTCCTACTCTCTCAAGGACTTTTCAAGTGCACACTAGTTTTTTACTAATTCCTTGATTTTTCCTTTTGCATAGTTGAATTCCTCTTCTTTGATTTTCAATTGCTTCCTCAAGTCTTCATTCATATCCCCATTCTTCTTTATCTATTCTTCTACTATTTCAATTTGTCCCTTTAGCGATTTATTTTCTTTCCTTAACTTCTTCAAGTCATCTAAAGCGCTAATTAATTCACCTTGCTAGTCTACACCAAAATTGCCCTCATCTTTGGACTTTGAGCTTTCTTCGAAGCAACAAGGATTTTCATACTTTGACAGATTTTGTGAGTTCATCAGTAGAGAGTTTGTTGCCAGTATTTTTCCCCATTTTGAAAATTTCCTTTGAGCTTCTTGATCTCTTCTTTTCATCTTATTTTGTAGAGGGAAAATAAATTTCGTTATACATCCATTCCTTCAAGTTTAGATATACTTGTAGGAGCTCCTTCAGTCAAATATTTTATTCCAAAGTATTCTCAGCCCGAATTAGGGCCATGAATTGTATATCTCTAGTACTATCATTCTCTCCTTCATCTGACGAGCTATTTTCTTCGATGTACAATCTTTTGTTTTGTTTCTTGAATTTCTTCTTGTTCATGTCTTTGTTCTGTTGAAGTTAGTTTTTTTGTTCTCGATATTATGACTCTTCCCCACTTCTGCTTTCTTGATTTTCTTCATATGTGCATTTGGAAGACAAATTTCCAATTCTTCCACATTTAAAACATTTAAAAGGAAGTTTTTCTTCGTACTTACCTTTTCCTCTCTTTAGTCTCCTTACGAAGTTGGCCTCTTCTTCGTCTGATGGATCAACTATATTTTTGCATTCATTTTTTCCAGGTTTGGGATTTCATGTTGTTTTGAATGCAACTACTTTTCTAGATACATTCTTGGGTTCAGTTCTCATTTCATATGTTGTGAGTATCCCATATAATTCATCCTTGGTTAGGTCATCCAAGTCACTTTTGTCTTTAATAACTGACACTTTTGGATTGAAGTGTGTGGGAAGAGTTCTCATGATTTTTTGCATAACAGACTTCTCTATAACATTAGCTCCAAGCCCTATTATGGATTTCACGGCCTCATACACTCTTAGGAAGTATTATGAAACATCTTCTTCTTCCTTCATTTCAAGAGTTTCAGGCTGTGCAAATAGTGTTTGTAGTTTGGCCTTTCTAACTTTGGCATTTCCTTTATAGATACTTCGCAATTTATCCCATACTTCCTTCGCTATGGTGCATTTCATCACCTTAGTGAACTCAACATCTACTAATCCACATAAAATGGCATTCTTTGCTCACGCATTCCATTCATATTGTTTTCTATTTTAGGATCAACAGTCGTTGATCTAGAGGTTGAAATCTCACCATTTTCTTCTTATTCATCTGCAGCTTTTAAAAATTCATATCTGCAACTTTCTAGTTTTTCCTTGTTACGAACAAACCTTTTTAGAACCTTCATATATCATTCTATAGGATACATGCATCGCATTCTTATCAGGACACAATGCTCTAGTTCATGTTCTATATGTATAAGAAGATGCATATAAATATTGAATATTGTTGGTGAAAATTCTTGTTCCAATAAGCAAAGGACTTCAACAACCTCTCCGTCAAATTATCAAAGTTTGCAGGATCTACCACATGCATACTCATTCTCTTCAATATTAGGCCCAAACTTATAATTTCCAATCTTAGCCCCTTTTCCAAACTTGATATGACCACAATAGGTAAAATATCCTCGATTGTGAAATAATAGTCATGGGTCTTGAGGCCTTTTAAGCTATTATTTTCAATTTTCCTTCTAACATTACTACTCACATATCCAATAGGAAAGTGAGTATGAGACATCAACGTTAATGATTGTGCATGTTGTTCCTTTGTCCACACATAAGGAGCAATAGGTTTTGTATATTTTCCTTCACCATATTTTTCAAGCCAAATATTTCAATGACTCTTTAGTTCTTGAAGGTCTAGGCGTGATGGAACTATATCATATGAACCAAAAAGAGTTGTATAATATCAAAGCTATATTTTTCTCAATATGCATAAAGTAGAAAATATGCCTAATGGTTATATTATTAAAGTATGGAAACTTATAGAGTATGCACAATAGTTTTACACCACTATCATTGAGTGGATCATTTTTACTTTCGAGAATGCCACCATTTTCAATAAACTACAATCTTTTTTCTACATTATGAATAATGTAATCACTTGTTATTGCCGATGGTGATTCACGATTCTCTTCCTAGCCATTGAGATGTGAATTTTATCAATGATATGGATGCTTCATTTTAAGGTAAGAATGATGTCCACAATAAATAAACATATGCAAACTACTTGAGTGTCTCACAAAACTCTTAAAGATGCAAGTCGGACATCCATGGTATCCATGAACATTGAGACTAGTCAATGTACCATATGTAGGAAGATCGTGAATTGTAAGCAATAAAGAAACTCTTAAAGTGAACTTGATTGAATCATTGTCCCTTGAAATTTGAATTGTTTCAATTCCTCTCCACAATTCTTCTAAATCTTCAAATAATGGCTCTAAATAAATGTCAATTGTAGCTTAAGTCACACTTTTCTTTCCTGGTATAGTCAATAACAACACCAAGAAAAATGGTTTGGTTCTTAACCATGGAGGAAAGTTATAATTTATATAAAAAAATGGCGAAGTTGACTATTTAGAACTCTGATATGAGATTGGGTTAACCCCATATAGATTTAAACTCAACCTTATATTACGAGGATCTTGGGAAAACTAGAGCTATTTATTGTCAAATTCCATCCACATATTAGCATCAACCACAAATTGTTGTTTTCCATTGGTGCTCTTATTTTGGGCATGCCATTGCATAATATCAACAATTTCTCGACATCTATACATTCGAAGTAACCGTGGTATTATTGGAAAGTGGAAAATAATATTTCTAGGCATAGAATTTGATTTTCACCCTAGTCTATACCTCGGTTCTTTACATTTCGTACATTCAGTCTCACTTGCATGACTTTGTGAAATAACACACAACCATTCACACATGTGTGGATTTTATCATACTATAAGCTTAGCTTAGTGATTTGTGCTTTACATGCACTCTGTTTTGTTGAAAATGTGGAGTCAAGTGGTAACAAGTGATGTAAAAATGCCAAAAAATCATTAACACTCTCATTTTTCCAACCATGCACCATTTGCAAATTAAGAATTAGAAGGATTGTTGTCAAAAGACTTAACCTACAAGCACCATACACAAGTTTTGAAGCATCCTCCAAAAATTTGTGCCATTCATCCTTGAAACCCTCATTCATGATTCTATCAACTTCAATGCCTTCATCTAATATTGTTGTGTCTTCATTTGTGTTTGTTTCCTCTTCGTTTATGTTTGGTGCCTCTACGTCTCTCATGCTTTGCAATGGTATTCTAACTGGATAACTATTTAGAGGGAAAGGCCTTATACTACTATGGCGATATCTCAACATATGTTGAAAAATCACTTGACTTCTTCTCATCTTCCCACTATGACAACTATTGCATGTACATGCATATATCTCCAATATATTCTCATTGTCTATTCTCTCATCAAGTGCATGGTATTCATTCATTGAAAAAACTGGTCGTTGACTCATCTTCAATTTTATGCATTCAATTATGACACAAATATGTTAATCTTACTTTCAACTCTTTCCATCTTTCTCAGCTTGAATTGAAATGAAATATAAAAACCAATTCCTAGAAAGAAAAAAGGAATTTGAAGACTTGATGTTTCCACTTTCCATGGAAAAAGGTTTACTAGGCAAGGTAATTTTTAGGGGCGAAATTTCTCCAAATGGCTATTTTTGGGTTTAAAAAATAAAATGCTATTTGGTCATTTTTAGTGTCTAATATCGCCTATATTTTCATAAAGTATGTTTTTTTATCATAATATTCGCCAAAATTTACACATTTCAGTGTTAATTTTATGTTTTGTATTTAATATTCGCCTACCTAACTATAAACATGTTTTTTTCAATCCAAAACAATCGTCTAGAGTACTATACTTAAGTATAATATTAGAATCATTAAAAAATACCCTGTTACTAGGTTACTATTTAGTAACAAGGGCTCATGTTCATCAATCATTGTAATTCTTTTGATCATCAATATTTACATGATTAGCCTAAAATGGTCTCACATCTTGGTGCTTGTAAGTTTATTATTGTTAAATTAAGTTCTAGTACAAGGATTGAAATGTTCATGTTTGGGCAGCATCGAGAGATATTCTCTAGGATATTGGCATCAACCCAGGGATAAGGACCTAGTTTACGACTTTAATAGTTTACTAGTTTAACTTAAACAAATGACTTTGAACTTGGTTCTTTTCTTTTTTTAGATAGTCAAGTATATAGATAGAGTAGTTGTGTGGGAGAGATAAATTAATTAGAACTAGGTATTTGAATTTTATATCTTTCATGTATAACAAGTGAGGTATTCTAGTACTGTTAGAAGTGGTTTTACCACATTGGGAACATGCATTTGGATGGATGTTTAATTGTAAATTAGTTTAAGTACTATCAATATGTCTTTGATAATCATGTTGAGGAACACAACTTTTAGAATATCGCAAATGTTGGTCAAGATCTTCTTTTAAAATAGAGATATGTGAGTTGGTAACAAGGTGGGCTATCATATCTTACCTCTTGGACTCAACACCTTTGAAACACTGGCCGGACCACCATTCAAAATATGTATATATATCTTTTCCAGTAAGTAACTAGGTTGTGGAATTCTTTGGCTATGTTAACCCTTGATTTTAGAACCATTTCAATATTAATCAAGATGCCCTTAAAAGATGGTTGTAATAAGACTTGAATACAAAACCTTCCAAATACTTTCCAAACTAAACCACCCTCTACAAATATATACCTATACAAAATAGAGATGTGTAAATACAGATCCTCCCAAATATTTGTCTAACTAAATCACCCTCTACAAATATATATATATATATATATATATATATATATATAGGGATGTGTGATGATAACTAGGTGGTGGAGTTCCTTGCTAGATTAAACCTTGAAATTGTAACCTTCCAAATATTGGCACATCCATCTTTTACAAGGATATTGGTACAACCATATTTTACAATGATATTGGCCCAACCATATTTTACATGAATACAGAGGTAAGGAATTTGACAACTAAGTGGTGGAGTTCCTTGGTATCTTAACCCTTGGAACTTGGAACTTTTCAAATATTGGTCAAACATGAATCCACACTCTAATACATTGAGTAGAGATGCCAGCTTGTAATTATGTGGAGTGCCTTGATATCGTCAACCCTTGAATTCTGGAACTTACCAAATAATGGTGAAACATGTATCCACTCTTTGAAAATATGCAAAGAGATGTCAGCTGGTAACTAGGTGGAGTGCCTTGATATTTGATCTAGTAACCAAGTGGTTGAGTGCCTTATTTGAATTTTAGATAGTTCATGTCTAATAAATGAGGTATTCTAGTGTTAGAAGTGGTGTTTTACCACATTGGGAGCATGTATCTAGTACTTAACTAGATGCATATTTAATTGCAAATTAGTTAAGTACTATCAATATGGATTTGATTATCATGTTGAGGAATAGAGGTTTTAGAATCTCCCAAATGTTGGTCAAATTCTTTTTTTTAAATAGATATATGTGAGATGGTAACAAGGTGGACTACATTATCTTAAGTCTTGAACTCAACACCTCTAAAATATTGGTTAGACCACTATTCAAAATATGCAAAAATATCTATGCCAACAAGTAACTAGGTGGATGTGGAATGCTTTGGCTATGTCAACCCTTGATTTCAGAACCATCTCAACAATGATTAAGCTACCCTTAAAACATGGTTGTAATAAGACTTGAATACATAACCTTCCAAATACTTGTCAAACTAAACCACCCTTTACAAATATATATCTCTACAAAATAAAGATATATGGAAATACGAAACCTCCCAAATATTTGTCTAACTAAACCACTGTCTACAAATTATATATATCTATAGAGATGTGTGATGATAACTAGGGGGTAGAGTTCCTTGCCATATTAAACCTTGAACTATCCTTCCAAATATAATTACATCCATATTTTACAAGGATATTGGTACAACCATCTTTTACAATGATATTGGCCCAACCATCTTATACAAGAATACGCATGTATGGGATTTGATAACTAAGTGGTGGAGTGCCTTGGTATGAATTCCAAAAAACATTCTAGTACATGGACTTCCGGAATCATATTCCTGGCAATATTCAAAAGAATCACTTCTAACTATTTTCCATATGCCACATGCAGAAACATGTTCTTGATTACCATAGGTGCAACTCAGGAAATGACAAATATTGGTTTTCCCATAATCAGATCCCTTTAGGAATGTATGAAAATATAATGCTCCCCAAAAGTCAACCTATGAGAAAAATGATAAATAATGAAAAGAAAATAAGACATTCGTCAATTCAATATGCTCATATCCTAATAGCATTGCATCCTAGAATGACTTGGATATTTTACAAAAAGGTAAACACTTTCTAGAGTTAGAGAGAAAAATTATCTAACCACTATATCCTAACAATATCCAAGTATGAGGTGGGGGGAAGGAGGGTGCTCCTCATTGATCCTAGATAATATAATTTTATTAATGTCCAACTAATGACCACAAATTTGATCAATGGAACTACTGAGTACAATGATGTCATTATGAGGCCATAATATGTGTGGGGATTAAGAATTCAATTCTATTGCTAGAGCCATAGAGGAACAATATGTTTAAAATGCATATATACCACCTTGCATCCCAAACAGTAGTGCATCATGGGTATGATATCGCCATAGAGAATTTTTCAAATAAGATGTTTCCATAGATAAGTCCTTGCAGTGTTACTAGCTGACAAGGCCTATAAAATATGAAGTCTCCATTCTGTGACAAATAGAACAGGCTGAAAATGCATATATATGTTTTGATATACAACAATGAGGTTTTAATGGGGATTTCCTATTGGATGAATTACAATGGCTGTGTGGATAATGATTGGTTATCATCAACTAAACAACTTCCAATGATCAACTATTGAAACTAACCATAGGAATACAAGACTGCTTGGGGTACGTAATTCCTTGGGTTTATACCCTGCTAAACCACTATGAGTGGCCCACGGATCAGTGCAATGGGATGTCCTTATCTATATCCTAATGATGGGAGTAGGTTCAAAAAATGATCTTGAGTTTCCACAAATATTGAATCAAAGGCACAAGATATCTACTGAGGCTTGCAAAGAGTTAAGGAACATGGAATTGAACAGATAATAGTTGTTGGGACTCATCAATCATAGTGTTGTTCATCCTCCATCTTTCAATTCCCATTTTTTCCAAGTTAAAAAATATATAATACATCCAACTTTTGTTTTGGATACGAAATTTGACTCCATTTTGTTTAATCGGGTCCTACGATCTCTACATAGAAACACATACTATCTAGTTGATCTTGCAGTACAACTTGATGAAGGAAATATTAGTTTAGAAGGGGGGAGCTCCAATTCCTTCCCTATCCATTGAGCATTAAGTATAATAAGGTGGTGATGGACACAAGGATACAATCGGAGGGACAAGAGGATAGGAATTAAAGCCACCTATTAGGCTTCCATTCATTTATTTTAAAACAATGGCAGAAGGAATTATTAGGATGGTGAAAGGGTTTTCAGTGTTGTGGGATTTTTATCCCATAGTATCCTCTAGTTTTGATTGCCTCATTTTAGTGTTGGTTCAGGGTGAAGGGCATGTATTGGATCAAAGGGGATGTTAGTGACTCTATTTTATGTCTTAACAAATGCTACTCATTTTGGTTATTGCTTTGAGAGGCGCTCTACATCCCAGTATGGGGGAGATCTTGTAATGTTACATAATGTTATGTAATGTTATGTCAGCTATAAATAATAAATAATAGAATTTTTTTTTTTAATTATCCTCCAAAATAAATGTCGACCACAAAAACAACACAATATGGGGAAGATGTTGTAATGTTCATACTTAAACAAAATAATAAAAAGTTGAATTATTCGCAAAAAAAATGTTGGTGGTGCACATGGTCTTAAAACCATGTGCAAGGCCTCCTAAACAATCCATGGTTTTATTGTACATGGTTAAGGAGGGCCATGCAAATGGTTTTAAAACCATGTACAAGGCCTCCTAAACAACCCATGGTTTTATTGTACATGGTTTAGGAGGTCATTGAAAATGGTTTTAAGACCATGGGCAAGGACTCCTAAACAACCCATGGTTTTAGGAGGGCCTTGCACATGGTTTTGAAACCATGTATGGGGGAGATGTTGTAATGTTATTTCCTAAAAAAATAAAAAACAATAAAAAACATTATATGTCAACCATAAATAGTATTAAATATTAATAATAAAAATATTATATGTTGACCTTAAATAAAAAGATGTGTCTTTTGGTCTGAATCACACCAAAGTTGATAGTTGAATGCAATACTTAAGAAGAGGTTTGCATCACACCAAGTTGGGCTCTTCATAGAGCCTAGGATTTGGATCTATGCTGGCTATGCAATTTGACTCCATTTTGTTTAATCAGGTCCTACAATCTCTACATAGAAGCACATACTATCTAGTTGATCTTGTAGTACAACTTGATGAAGGAAAGACTAGTTTAGAAGCGGGGGGGATCCAATTCCTTCCCTATCCATTGAGAATTAAGTATCATACAGTGGTGATGGAAATAAGGACACAGTCGTAGGGACAAGAGGATCAGAATTAAAGCCACCTATTATGCCTCCATTCATTTGTTTCAAAACAATGGCAGAAGGAATTATTAGGATGGTGAAAGGGTTTTCAGTGTTATCGGATTTTTATCCCATAGTATACTTTGGTTTTGATTGCCTCATTTTGGTGTTGTTTTAGGGTGAAGGGCATGCATTGGATCAAAGGGAATGTTAGTGATTATGTCTTAACAAATGCTACTCATTTTGGTTATAGAAATGGCACAATAAAGGAATGTACATTGTGTAATGTGTGAATTCGTATATCTACAATGGAATATAAAAAATTAAGATAGGGGAGCATAAGAATCCCAACACAAGGTATCCAATGAGAAATTGAAGTGGAGTGACTGACATTCAACTTAGGAACATGATTTCTAGGCTAAAGATCACTAGTGAGCAAGGCATGCCACAAAGATGACATGGAAAATGTCAAGTGATGTTATTTCACGATGACAACTATCTTATTTAACTTATGATGTGGAATATGGAAAAAGCGATCAAGGAACACATGCATACCGAAGACCTTACTGCAGTTACTACGGTCAATAGCTACTTTGAATTTGGTTGGAGCTATAGTGTATATCCTTACTAGGCTCTTTTTCCAAACACTGGTAAATAATATTGAACTATTGCAGGATAAACATGTGCGTATGGAAACAAAAAGGAGAGAGGAAACTGAGAATTCACTAACATAAGAAGGAGAAGTAGGAGTATATTTGAACTTCATTGTTGCAGAATCCCTCGCTTGTCTCTTTAGGAGCCTCCAAGTTCTCTCCACTACCATGTTTTTCTCCATTGCAAGAAGTTCAACTATATAGCGAATTTTCCAAACCCCAAACTCAATTTCCAACCTCCGTGAGTTGATATTAAAATACCTAAACCCTGATTTCACACCCCATTCAACTGAAATGCCTCTCAAACACAAAGAAACCCCCTTTCCTCCATCTAAAACTGAAAAAATTGGGGCCAACTAGAGCTCTTACCACACTGATAGTGAATTCATAACTCCATTGAATGTACAAATAGTCGGGTCGAATGTCCACATAGTCCATCTCGATCTCATTGCACTACAAAAACCAACTCCTCCATCGATCGAGGGTTAACCCTGGTCACATATTGCTCATTGCAGTACTATTATTTTCTTAACCCTAGTCGCATATTGCTCCGAACTCACAAATGCCCGACCAAATACACAAGTGTTCCAAAATTAGTTTTCTTGGCCTGCAATTTGGGTTTTTCTTTGTTTATGACTTTTTATTATTTTATTTTTATTAATATTATATTAAATTGTGTTTTTAATTATATTTCATTTCATTTTATTTATAACATTAAAATTTGTTTTTATTTATAATATATTTTATTATATATATATATATATATATATATAAGATTTTGTTTTATTTATTTATTTTTTATTTACAATATATATTATAAATATATTTTATATTAACATGTATTGCTTGGGTTTTTATATGTTAATGTTTTATTGATCCATATATACATATTCTTAGCTCTCTAGTTTGCAATCTTTTTTTATTCCTTACATATATAGGTTAGATAATGCAAGGAGCATGGACAAAGTGAGGCTAATTAATTGAAGTTAAATAGAATTGGTAATTTTAAATAGAAAATGAGGCATGACTCGTAAGATGTCATGTGACCCTCAATTTGAAGTGGATCCTCGTTATAATTAGTGAAAATAAATATAACGAGCATGTACCGGTTTACCTGATCATTAGTAGTAATTACATATGGAAATTATATAGATTTATATTTCTTATCTCATGAGTTAATAATTAATTGACCAAGAAGTTGCAACATGTTCATATATTTTTCATCGAATGATATATGTATTCGAAATCCCATTAATTTGAAAGCAACTCACCATGGGAGCTGCTAGCTAGTCGGTGTGACCCTGATTGATATAGTACAATATGGCTGTTACAAAATTATGTCAATGAAGACATCGTATGAAGGTAATGATGGGTGTAATAATGGCGTCTCTAGTCAACATATCATGTAGATGATCGATTTGGTATTTAATTCAGCATTATATGCAGATCATGTAAATTGTGTCAGCTCGTCGAATTACAATTTTTTACATGCATTGTCCACATAAAGTGACACAATCTACATCACGATCGCTCGTGTTTTTGAATCTGTGACCTACATTAATGTTACAATTTTCTAAATTTTAACACCATGGATGGGTTCAGTTTGAGGGGGTCTATGAATCCATCTGTAGTGTTTGAAGGGGCCTCTGAATCCATCTGCAGTGTTAAAATTTAGTAAATTGTACAACTTCATTATCAAAATTTTAATTTTCCATTGTCCGAGTGAGACAACTAAAAATGACCAAATAAATGACCAATTGTTATGTAGTCATTTTTAGCTCAGTTCTTATCCTGTGACCAAATTGATCATTTTACTTAGTCATTTTTAGTTTAGTCCTTCTCCAGTGATTAGAATGGTCATTTTTAGTTAGCTCACTTAAAATTTCTCAATTTTGGTTATTTATCCCTTGAAAAAACAGTGGTAACCAAATTTTTGGTTGCATGGTTACATTTATCCCTCATTTTGTACTAGTGTTAATAGTTTTTTAAGAGAATTTAGAAGGAAAGCCACCTTCCATTGCCACTACTAAATTTACTACCATGATTAAGACCAACATGATAAATTCAACTTGTTTAGGCCCTTTCAATAACATTTTAATGAATTTGAAAAACATACAAGAGGCATAGGTTCCAAGCTACTAAGGTAGATGGGATACAATGGAGAAGGGCTAGGTAAGAGGATACGAGGCATCTTAGAACCCATTGTAATTGAATAGAGGACCGAGCATGAAGGCCTCAATTTTAATGAAAGAGAGAAAAATACCACGAAGTTACATGAAGACCACTTTTGTAACTATTCTTCATACAAATATATCATTGGCTTATGTACCAACATAGATCCATCTTAAACCCAGATCTATTAAGCATTGAAATGAATCTAATTTATTGAGGTGCAAATCTTTTTTATCTTTTTTTTTACACATTAAAAAAATGTTTACACCTAAAGAAATTGAATCTCTCTTAGTGCTTAATAGGTTCATAGTTAAGATGAATCTATGCTGGTTTTTATTTTTTTATTTTATAAGTTGACATGAATTTTTTAATTACTTTTTATTTTTATTGCACCGAGAGAAGCGATGTGTTCTCCAACCCAGTATGGGGGAGATCTTGTCCCGTTAATCACGTTATGCTAGCCGACATATATAAAAAATATTAAAAAATAAAAAATGAAAAATATAAATTACATATTGACTTAAATAAAATAAAATAAACTAACATAGATCCATTTTAAACCCAGATCTATGAAGAACCGAGAGGGATTCAAATGGTAAAAAAATGTACACCTCAAGAAATTGGATCCCTCTTCTTGCTTGATAGATCATGGTTTAAAATGGATATATGCTAGTATTTAATAAGTTATAGCCAACATAGAAATGTAACAAGACAAACGTGACAAACATAACATCATCTCTGTTAGCCTTATGGCTTACATTAGCAATCACATGAGTTAAATGTCACATTATTGTATTTATTATTTGGGATAATAGTCATTTATCCTAGATAAGTCTCGAGAAGATATGGAGAAGATTTTCTAACCTAGTCACCATGCAAGGTGTTAGGATCTAGAGAATATCTCCCATTGAGGTGGCATATTGAGAGTACTATATATTTGTACTCTTTCAATAAATAAAGTGATTAGAGTTTTACCATTTTGTTTTGTGTTTATTTCTTCAATCTCTCCATTCGAGATTCTAAGCACCTCGTTACTCTCTGTAATGAATATAAACCAACATAGATCCAAATTATAGGCTCTATCAAGCGTCGAGAGGGATCAAATATTTGGAAGTGTAAACCTCTTCTTAAGTATTGCATTCAACTATCAGCTTTGGTGTGATTCAAACCAAAAGACACATCATTTTATTTAAGGTTGACATATAATATTTTTATTATTAATATTTAATACTATTTATGACCGACATATAATATTTTTTTTATTTTGTTAGGAAAGAACATTACAACATCTCCCCCATACATGGTTTTAAAACCATGTGCAAGGGCCTCCTAAAACCATGGGTTGTTTAGGAGGCCTTGCACATGGTCTTAAAACCATTTGCAACGACCTCCTAAACTATGTACAATAAAACCATGGGTTGTTTAGGAGGCCTTGCACATGGTTTTAAAACCATTTGCAAGGCCCTCCTAAACCATGTACAATAAAACCATGGGTTGTTTAGGAGGCCTTGCACATGGTTTTAAAACCATTTGCAAGGCCCTCCTAAACCATGTACAATAAAACCATGGGTTGTTTAGGAGGCCTAAAACCATGTGCACTACCAATATTTTTTTTGTTGATAATTCAATTTATTATTATTTTGTTTTAAGTAGAAACATTACAACATCTCCCCCATATTGTGTTGTTTTTATGGCCGACATTTATTTTGGAGGATAATTAAAAAAATTTAATTTTCTATTATTTATTATTTATAGCCAACATAATGTTACATAATGTTACAAGATCTCCCCCATACTGGGCTGTAAAGCGCCTCTCAACGCAATAAGGCTTTAAATCATATTAATAAGTGAATTTACATTATGTAACATTACAAGATCTCCCGTATATTGATGAGAGATGGATTGAGACGCTCTTGATTCATAAAAACAAAAGAAAAATTGTGTATGGACAATAACAAGGCAACGATTAAGTGGAAACTCAACCATTCTCAATTTCTATTCGATGTATGTCATGACAGTTACCATTTATTATATTCAAGCACAATAAGAATCATAATTTTTAATTTTGTTAATGTCATATTGTATTCGCTGACATAAAATGCAAACTGTGTGAGGTTGCTAAATCCGAATTTCGTCGTTGACATAGAGCAATGCAAACGTTCATTTCAATGCTATGTAAAGTAAATTGTTTGTTTATATCTAAATCCTGATGTTTCAAGAGTCAACAGCATTAAAACTGTCATGTCATTCCATTAAAATATGGATATTTTATTGCTATTTTACTCACAAATTTTGACGCACAAATTGAAATCTCTTTGTCGTTTCTTTTTCTCTGCTGATATTTGGAATGGCAGATGGCAAGTTAATAATAAAAACAACCACTGCTATTTTACTCACAAATTTTGACGCACAATGAAACCCATTCAAATGCAGTTCAACCCAATCAAATGCACAATGAAACCCAATCAAATGCAGTTCAGTGCCAACGAATTTCAATTGAATGGAAACATTGAAGGATATACTCTGTGATTTGGACAGAATGTTGATCCCCATTCAGAAAAGAATTTGTTACAAAAAAGAGGAGGCGTCATAATCATTGACAAAACTCTTAAAGATATATATGGGTCGTGGAGCGCACTTTCAATGCATGAACTAGAGAGAAAGACGTCGTGGAGCTCACCAGCGGTCTACGATTGGACATTTGGATGGCCACGTCTTTTTCTTTGAAAATGAAAATCTAGAATAATATTTGCAATTGCTTTAAGATGTGTGATAATAAGTTCATATGTTGTAGTCTATTGCTGGTAACTTGGGTGGTTGGGAGGAATGATTGTTACTTTTGTCATCTAGCTTCAAATCTTGTAAGTGGCACGTTTACACTTGGTGAGCCCCTTTGTAATAAATGTGTGGATTGTGTAATCTGGCCTAGCCTTGTAATATGAGTACCATCACAAATTAGCTACCATAATTTGCATTTTCATAGAACTACTCTGAGACCAAACTAAACCTCTACATTTACCCAAGTCTAAGGATTTTAGTTATAATTTTGTACAATTTGAGGTTATATTGGGTTTTAGGCCTAATTTTTCCATGAGCTCTTATGAGAGACTAAACCTCTACATTTACCCAAGTCATGATATAAATTCCGAATTGAGGGTTTGTTTTTATAAATATTCTGCAAAAATATTGGGTTTCTGTTGACCCCATTGTCTATATTATCTTGAAAGTCAACCATGCATTTAAATCTGACAAGTCAAAACTATGTGTGTGAGCCATGATATGTTGAAGTGCATAACCAAGTGTACGCCAAACCAACCATGAGAACCCACCTTAGAGCTTGTGCACAGTGCATCAATACAATTTTCAAGATTCATATATATAAATTGAAAGTTATGCAACGAATGTGTTGTGGGATCTATCTCTTCATTTTGTTGGAGGGAATAAAAGAAATGACTAGTTATTTCTCCATGCATGTATCCCATATCGAGTGGACCACGTATATTGTGTCTCTCTTGAATTGTGCTCTTATGTGTTTTATTTCCACATTTATTTTGTTTTATTGCCATGTTATTATATTTCTAACATAGAATCTTCTTGGCAAAGGTAGTTACAATGACCAAAACAAGTAAATCACAATATGAGCTTCTTTGGATTGTTGCTAGATTAACAAGAACACGTGATATGAAGTCTTCAATCTTTTCAATAATCATCTTAGTGAATGTGTCATTTCTTGGAATTGTCATTCATAAACTAGCTAAGGATCTAACACTCAATCAACCTCACAAAGAATTGCAGAGATCTAGCATAAAGAGTAAAGAAGAATGATGAAAAAACATGAAGATTGAAACTCAATTGAGTAAAACTCACTTGTTTAATTAATGAATTGAATGTGTACATAATAAATACATATCCAAAGGAGAAATTCAAACTACCTTTCATTGACAAACTGAGAAGCTACTTAAACACCATATAGGACAAAAGCTAACCTTCCAAACAATCCTAGCACCCTTGGTTTCTTTCTTATCCATGAGAAAAGTTGTAAAGCTATCGCATTTCATAAAAGTAGGAATAAAGTACTAAAGGCACATTAACTCATAAAAATAGAGTAAAAGTAGGATGTGAGGGCGCACTTGTGGATAAACTATGTTAAGTGGATTGGAAAATGGTTAAAATAGTCACTAGGATGATAACTAATGTTGTAACATTATACTAAATCCCTAAGAAGTTAATTAAAAGTTTTTATCCGATGGTCTAGGTGGGATTAATATTCCAACACCCCCCTTAAGCTTGACTTATGTGTGAGTAAAAATGGAGCCAAAATTAGGGCCCAAGAAACATAGGCCTTATGTTCACCCTTTACATTATTCATCCATAGGAACTAAGGAAATAGGGAAAACCTCATGGGAACAAAACCCTCCCCCAAAAATGGACATGAAAGGTAAATAAAAAATGCTTCTCTTCAAACTCAAGTAAGTGAACTTGATCATATGTCTAGAGGAATCTTCTTTTTGGGAAGAAGAGGAGTTTGCTCAACTCGATCAGGAACATAGAAAGATACAAGAATGGAGACTTGAACCATGTAGAGCAACTAAGCTCTGTTGGATTATTCCACAATACTGAGAGGGGGGGGGGGGAGCGTGAATCAATATTGTCTTTTTCCCTTTATATAAATAACAAAACAAACAACGAATCAAGTAGTTTAAGACACCAATTTTATTGTGGAAACTTCAAAGAGAAAACCACTAATTCAAACTCATTAAAAAGACGAATCTACAAAATTGCTTTATCGGTTGCTATAGAAAGGATGTAACAAAAACCTGGGTTTCTTCTTGCTACAACATACAAGGATGCTACAACACCCTTAGTAGACTTGTAGCTTGCCCTAGCACCACCCTTCCACCCTAGACTGAATATTATTAGTATGCTATAGAACTGCATTCACTTTTGGACTCTGTCTCTCACGATCATAGAGACAGATTATTTCCTTCAATCATTCTCTCAATAAATACCTTCATGCTCCCTGCAAATGCATCTCTTCACCAATACACCTTTTCATTGATCATGCGTCTTCATGAATATTTCAGTCATGACCTTCTGCTTTCTCCATTCAACGCAACCATCCTGAGCCATTGATTTTATATAGGGCTTTTTCTTGACCATAGATCTAATGTTAGGATGTGGATTATGGAATTGTAACATTTCTTTAAATTCCTTTTCTCGATTTTCACCTTCCGCATTCCTCCTTTCACATTTCGCTGATGGACTTCAGGTTGCAGAAACCCATATTATTCGAGACCTTGATTTCTCATCTTCTGCATTTTGTCTTTCTCCTTTCACTTTCTGCCTTCCGCATTCCACTAGCGAACACCGGGTTGCGGGAACCCATATTATTTTATACTTTGATTTCTCATCTTCTGTATTACGCTTTCCACTTTTTGCCTTCCGCTGGCAAACACTGGGTTGCGGAAGCCCATATTATTTTATACTTTGAATTCTTGTCTTTTGCCTTCTGCATTCCGCTGGCGGACACCGGGTTATGGAAGCCCATATTATTTTATACTTTGAATTCTCGTCTTCCGCATTCCGCCTTCCGCTTTTCGCTTTTCTTATGAACTGTTGATTTCTTTGCGGGTTCACTCCTTACCGTCGATCCACGATCAAATGTGGATTGCAGACCTAAGTAAATTTTCTTTGTGTGGAAATCATTCCCCATCGTAGATTTTCTTGCAGATTCAATCCTATCCATCGATCTACGATCAAATGTGGATTGTGGACCTTCACTTTTCTTCGTACGAAAATTATTCACCACCATCGATTTCCTTATGGGTTCACTCCTGACCGTCGATCCTTCCAAAAAAGATAGGGGAGCTGACAAGTTGTCCCACCCTCCAAGCCGATGATCTTCTCATGGAGTTCAAACACCTAGATCCCCCACACTACCTTTTCTCTACACATTGAATAAGTCTAGTGATACCAGTACACATAAGCACCTACGAACTTAACCGTGCTTCCAATGTGGGATAAATCCCAAATGTAAAATCAATATGCACCATTGATTGACTTGATCGGACAACTGTTGAGTCTTTGTAATGAATTCTGCTACAAATTCTCATCTTCCTTTGCCTCTTGCATCGATCTTTTCCCTGTCACTCGACCTTGTCACTAATTTTCCTTTGTCATTGTTGAACTTGTTTGAAATCAATGATGATTAATGTAATGGATCCTTTGTCTTTTACTGATTTCATCATGTTTTTGGTTATTATTTTGTCATTTGTGAACTCCTTTCACATAAATGACAACTATATTCTCAACAATATCCCCCTTTGGCATTGATGGTAACATCTAAACAAGCTCTTCTTATAGTAGAGTGAATGGAGGTTCTGTTGCCGCTACAACCACTTCCCCAAAATTTTATAATTTTAGGATTCCTCAGAATTTTGGTTTTAAACATTATTTAGAACTGATTTTACTCTTTGATTTTTTTCATTCCATGACTTAGTTTTTTCACTAAGTTAAAACTCAGCTTTTTCTTTTGACATGTCAAAAGAACTCAACAAGTCGAGATGACACGTCGAAAGAAATCAGCTTTTCCATACAATGTTCTTTAGCCAACTTTGCTTTATTTTTTAGCAAGGCCTAAGTCTTTATTATAACTATTTGTCGAGTTTATGCTGACAATGTCGGCAAGACTCAGGATTTTGAGCCGACACTATCGACAAAAGCTTATCTTTTCTCACTGACGCTCATTATCGAAGAATTTTTATCGGAATATCCTACCGATTTTTATCGACCGTGTCGGTGAAAATCATGGTTTACAACTGACGTGTTTGGCAGGACTTAGATTTTGCTGCCAACATCTTCTCATCAGAACTCTTTTGTGAGTTTTGCCAACGGTTTTTTTTTGAAAATGTTCGACGAGTTCTGCCGACGGTGTCGGCGACACTCGGACATTTCAACCAACACTATCACGGGAAACTCTTAATTTGGGGTCGATGCATTAGTAAAATTAGAGAAATATTTTGACTGGATTTTTAAGTTGAATGCCGAAACAACATTTTGATCCGCGTGACGTTTATTACCCCAACGACCACATTTATTGTTGTTTCAACATTTGTTTTTATATATAACGCGGTAGGTTTTGTGGTTTGTTACCATAACCCCGTTTTGGACGCATCCATTTGACTTCCACTTGGAGCTTTCATATTGTTTCGTCAAGCACCGTACCCGCATCTATAGTTTCCAGGTAGGACCTAAAACTTGTCTTTTAAAATTATAAGAACTACATGTTTAGAGGTTTATGGGTTACCATGATAGGGTTTTGCTATCCATGACCTTGTTTCACAATCCAACCCCAACCCATAAGGTTTCTCGTTTTGACTGGTCGATCACTGGAGTCTTCCTGAGTTTTGCTGCATGAGAACCCTCAACCTCATTGAGTGTTTCCCAACCTGCTAACCCAGTTGTGATTGGTTTTGTCTCCACCTTCGCTGCACCATTTTATCATTTAAACCATAGATATGCGTATGCCAAATCTCTTGGTTTTTTATGATGAAATTGTGGTAGGTCGGATGTTTCACCGACTACACGTTGTTTGGTTTAGTTTGTATGCAGTGATAGGGGAACCTTTTGTGGATTTACACTTAGGGTACCACCGCGTTTCAAAGTTATGGCATAGGGTTTCCTTTCACGCAGTATTTGACTCCATACTTTTCCCCTTAGATCCGGCGCTATAGTTTAAGAGGTTTTCGTAGGTTTTAGAACCAGGGTTTCATTATCCCCCTACGCATTCGCAGTTTCAAGCTAGTTAAGTTGTTGCCATGAGGTCAAGTCGAAGGTCCAAGCGTTGTGGTGTTTTAAAAGCTAAATGAATAACGATTGAAAACTCTACAGGAAGTCATGTTTTTAAACTTTTGCCGAACATGTACTCTTGATACCATGGTGATTATGAGATGAAAAGTATAAGGGTTGTTTAGGGTTTTTATATTCGAAAAAAGATTTTATGAAGCCTAGATTCCTCACAGTCCTGAGCTTAATAAATTAGAAGATAACATCAAGACTTGTAAGCTCAGCTAGTTAAATCGAAAGGTAGATAATATTAACACTTTAAAAAACCAGTGAAAGAAATTGCTCAGCCTCCAGTATTTTCACATGTTTAGAAGCACAAAATGGATGTATTGCAACAATGATTTCACTCCCAAAATAGCACCTGCACCCATGTGATGAGTTTCACTAAGATTTTGCAAAACATATCCTTGTTGCAAGTAAAAATGACTAGACAATCTTTGGGAAAGTTTTCTCTGGCTCACAAAAGTACTTTTGAATTTCCAATGATGAACTGGTAAATATATCTCTATTCTCCTCTATCATAATAAACACTGATTGCAATCTTACTCTTTGAAAGAAACGATGATTTTTTTTTAATATTGATATCTTATCTTCTCATTTTAGTATTTCCTGTTGATGCATGTTGTTTCAATCACATTGTCACTAAGATATCCCTTGCTGTGGTCATACTAACAATTTTAACCCTCACCTCACACCATGCCGAAGAAGAGCAGATAGAAAAAGGCTAAGGCCACTAAAGGCGATTCAGACATGGAAATTATATCGAGATGAAAATCATTTATCAAGACACCAAGGCTGTTATAGGGGCTGAGTAGGAGTTTAAGTGGGGTCAAATATATCATATGATCAAAGATCATAATGTTCCTGATGCAGGCTTGGAGGACATGCCTCTATGTGAAAATATCAAAAAATCAGGCATCACAAAAGCAACCACATGCCTGGAACTCTTCCCGTGTGCTGAGGTAATCGAGTGGATCCTACCCCGAGCAGACCCAGCCACCATGATTATTTCAAACACAGGAGGGAAATCCTTTGATTCCTTCACCTCCGCATATATAACCAAGGCCTGTAAAATACCCACCCCTCAGGTCATGATGACAGATGATTGGGTGAAAAGTGTGAATTTAGACATTTTTGAATGTGCTAAACGAATGATGGTAGTGAGAAAGCAATTACGCTAGAAAGCCACTAGCGTGTACAAGACCATAAGTTTATGCACTCCTTACAGGATCATAGCCCTAATGCTCAATAGAATCTTTGGCAGGGAAAATAGGAAAATGTACAAGTTAAGTTGGATCCCATTGATATACCATGTGGCCTTGGAAGGAACCATTTTTAACTGGGCTTCTATCAAGAACCTTGTCATCATGCATAGTTACTGCATAGGGAGGCCTGATAGAAAGAAAGTTGAAGTTCTACATGTGATCTTATTTAATCGATTGTATTTTATGCCTACACCCATTCCAAAAGCTTAGCTATACATGGGATTACACTAATACCCCCATCTATGTTGCCTATCAAATTCTTTGGGCGCACAAGTACTTGAGCTTCTACAAGCTCATATGCGAAGAATTTCTGATGCCCCTGCATGAGCTAATTTTCCTTAAGGAGTGTGACTGTATCTATGAAGGCGCCATGGAAATCATATGTGAATACGAGGACTATTATTTTTATAAGGGGGGCACTTACCTAAGGATGTACAAAGGATCTAGAGCCCCATATTTGATGCCTAGGTATGCCATGGATTACATAGTCCACAAAGAAGTAGTTTGACAACTATTTATAGATGGTATAGGCAATTTTCCATTTGACATGAAGAAGGCAGTTTTCCCACCACTGCCTTTCTACATAGGCAGTTATAAATTTACAAGTGTAAAGAATGGATCAGAAATTGTGAAAGATCTAGAAAATTTCTACTTTGGAGAAAAGATTTTCCACATAAATGAATCTTTTGACAAGGTTGCAAACCATTTTGCATCTGTAGGATTTAATTATGAATACTCTCATCATTTTGATAAAGATGAGGCAGTATATAAAAATGCATGCAATATGACTGCTCTAAGCAAGCGTTTTAAGAAAAAGAGTAGCACCATTGTGGGTAAGGGCAACAATAGAACAACAGAAGCAGCAGGAAGATGCTTCAAGGAAACGAGAAGGAGATGCTCCAAGGATGTTGGAAGTAGTTGAGAAGCAACAAGCCCAAGAGGCTCAAAAGAAAAAAGAGGAGGATTAAAGGTCACAAAAGGAAGCAGAAGAAAGAGCACGGATAGAAGATGAGAAAGCAGCTGAGGAACTGAGAAAGAAGGAGCAAGAGGATAAAGACAGAGAAAAATTGGACTAGTACATTGCCCAAGATAATCCTATGGACCCTCCCACCTCATCAAGTGATACGATCACAAGTAGCCACCTCCCTTTGACAGAACTTGGATTAGTTCCTTATACTCCATCCAAGAAGCATACAATGGCATGCTTGGACACCATCTTCTTTGACAAGGCAAAGAAAACCATTGTTAGAAGGTCGGAGAAAAGGTTAAAGATCGGTACACAACCTAACATGATCACGATGACCAAGAAGACTATTGTTGAAAAAACCAATCAAGATCCCAAATTCCTAGCATCAGTCAATGTAGTAGCCACCCAAGCGAACACTAATAATGTTGAAAAATTAATGGAAGATGCATAACATTCTAAAGAAAAGATGATTAAAATGAAAGAAACCATGATTGTGAAAAGAGGGGAAGGCCTAGAACTTAAAAGGAAACATGAGGAAACTCTTTCAGAATTTGAAAGGGTCCAAAAGGCTTATCAAGCTTTAGAATTTGAAGAGGATGAACTGGATATTTCGGTTACAATAATGGAAAGGGAGAAAAAATATCTTCATGAAGACAAGGTTTTGGAATTAGAAGCATAAAAATATGAAGCAAACAGACAAGTGGGGGAGATGAGAACCTAGGAAGAAGGGCTAGAGTTATAGAACATATAATTGAAAATTTAGCTTAAGAAAACCATCGAAAGACAGCCTGATATCACTCCTTTCCGCAATCAAGCCTGCTCAATTCGGAGGAAAATTCATCAAGTCCAATTGAAGATTGTTGAGGATATATATAAGGTAAAGCAAGCAGAAACAAGGTTAAATGAAATAGAAGATAGATCACCTAGTTTCAGGAAAGGACTTCTAGAAGTTGGCAAGAAATTTCAAAGCTAGCTGACTTGGGTAGAAGCCAATTTGACTTTTCTCGAGCACTTGCCACAAAAGACAACATGATGCCCAAAGATAGAATTGTTGCTCTTTGAATTTCAAAGGAAATATTCTGTAAGGTTGAGAAATGGAATTGTGCATAGTTCTACAAAAAAATGCATGTGGTTCATAAGAAATGTCAGATTCCTTCACCAACAAAGATCCAAGACTTCCCAGATAAAGATCAACATCTGAAGTTACAACAAGACAGGTTGCTTGAATACGAACAATATATTCAAAAGATGGAGATCATAAAGGAAGACGATGTTAAAAATTGGCTTGCACAAGCCGCAGTCAACAATCATCGCTTGGAATATCTATACAAGTGGACTCCACCAAAAGTGACCGAAGTGGAGTCATAGCTGGTTGTACATGAAGTGGCTATGAGGTTGCTAGAGCCAATGGATTATCAAACCATTTCAGAAGAATCTAAGGCATGGGATGATTACATTTCAAGACCAGCTGGGCCCACTTGAGATTTTTTTCATTTATGTATTTTGTCACCTTATGTAATTTATTATTATTTTTCTTTCCAAGTGTAAGATAGTAAAGGACAAAATTTTGGAAGTCCTGAGGTTAGGGAAGTTCAAAAGTCAGGGGAGTCGAAAAGTCATTGGAAATTGTATTATAAATAGATGTAAAGGGTATAATAGAGAGGGCTTTCACTAGCATGAGTATGCCAAGTCATTTGTATGAAGAACTACTTTTTCTATGAATAAAGAAGAAAACTTTTTGTCGTGGAAGGACTGCACATGATTTTACATGGATTGTATGGAGTGCCAATGTTGAATTACTCCGTATTTAGCTTCCGTGCAATTGTGAGATCGTTCTGACCTTATGAATTATTTCTATAATGATGAATGATTTTTCTTTCTATTTGAAATCTTGTGCATATATTGAGTAATGAATACTTTAACAAAGAAAATCTATATTTGTTTATTTGTCTGCTGTAACTATGTGTGTGGAATTCAAAACAACTATCTATAGAATTAAATATGCATCATTACAATACATTACTCTTTTCTATTTAAATTTTTCTCCCCTTGGGGATAGGATAGATTAGTTTAGAATAGACTAGACTACTTTAGATTTTCTTAATTTAGAAGTGATTGAGGAGAAATATTTAGGTAAGGCGAGAGGTAAGAACTTGTGCGACTCTTTGGAGGTTCTTTTTTATCTATCACTTGCAGTTAGCCTAGGAATTTGTATTTCATCCTTAAAGAAATAAAATCACGTAAACGATGGACCAAGGCAAAATTGGTAAATACTTAAAAAAATTTAACCCTATGATTGTTGGGTCACTAACCAAACAGGTTCCCCATACCAAATGGTAAGCGATCTAGTTGGGATCGCTTACTGGGGAGAATCCCTACTATCGGTACCTGGGAATTTTCCAGGCATCAACAGGTTCTCATCCAACTTGATCTTCAATCTAAGGAAGTTGAAACCATGTGCAAATGAGTCTTGAGGTGTTAGAGCCATGAATTTCAAATCAAAATGTTATTTAAATGAAGTATGAACAACTCCAAACAAATATGTTTACTCTTGAAACTTCGAACGAAAGGAGGTTGTATGAACTCCAAGAATGATATGGAATAAGAATCCTAAGTTTGATAAACCAATAGCAATGTGTTCTCCATATTCAGCAGATATTGAATGAACTGATTAGCTAGTCAACATAGAGGAATACATAAGAAGCAAAGCAACAGTGAGAGTGAGGGTGCAAACAACAACTGCAAACTGTGATCTAACCTCCAAAAATCTAACTGATCAAATAGTACACCATCATCTTGTGAAGTATGCACATGATCATCAGCAACTGACATATTTTCTTCAAGATTTGAATTAGAAGATTGTGAAAACAATGATGAGAGATGGAAGGTGAGTTCTTCATCAACAACGGAAGCTCAAATGTCTTCTTCATGTAGAAATGCTTCATGAGAAGAAACAGAGGGGAAAGGAGCCTCTATAAGGAGACTTGCACCAGTTCGAAACCGTGTGGATATTTATAACATTCTTCTTCTTCTGAACAAAGTCTGATCAATTGTACCTATAAAATAAACTTGCAAATATGAAATGGATGATTAATTATTGAGCTCACTAATCTTTGATACCATGTGAAAATTCTAAATGCCTAGGCTTTGATACCATGTGTAAATTCTAAAGAGTAAGGCTCTTATACCATTTTGGAATTTTATAGCCTTGATGGCAGCAAGAAATCATAAACAAGCTAAGGGTCTATCACTCAATTAACCTCACAAAAAATTGCAGAGATCTAGCATAAAGAGTAAACAAGAATGATAAAAACACATTAGGAATGAAACTCAATTGAGTATAAATCTTGTGTTCAATTAATGAATTGAATGTGTAGATAGTAAATACATCTCCAAAGGAGAATTTTGAATTTAGCTCACATTGGAAAGCTTAAAAGTTATTAAAGCACCATCTAAGACAAAATCCAACATTCCAAAGCAATCCTAGCACCCATGGTTGCTTACTTATCTATGAGAAAAGTTGTAAAGTTGTCTTATCTCATATAAGCATGAATAAAGCATTAAAGGTGCCTTAACTCAGAAAAACAAAGTAAAAGCAGACTATGAGGGCGCACTTGTGGATAAACTATGTCAAGTGGATGGAAAATGGTTAAAATCATTACTAAGATGACAACTAATGTTGGAACAATATACTAAACCCATAGAAACTTAGTTAAAGTTTTTTATCCTATGGTATAGATGGCATTAATATTCCAACACAAACCAATATTGACAAATATGCAATTTTTCTCAAGTATATAGCAAGGTTGCATACAAATAAAAAAAAATCAAGTAGAATTCATATCTTCCCCAAAATACATAAACAAAGACACTAATTGGCCTATAGAGTAAAACAAAATTCATGCTACAACAAATAATAACATATCAAAATCCTTGCCAATATTGGGATTTTATTAATCAATAGCATCGTTTACCCCTCCTCTAGGCTCTATCCCTTGTCTCTACCCAAAATATAGAAGGTTGTCCTCCAAGGACATTAGTCAACACCTTATAGTTTTAATGAAAATTCCTAACCCAAGGTTTAAATTAAGGGAGAGGAGCTTCCCATGCTTAAGGTTGATGTGTTTGATTGCATGCCAGTCACATACTATCATACATGATAGAATCTAGTGGAAGCCTTGTAATCCTAAAATCTTGAAAATTGTTAATTGTGTTGAATTCTAGATACCAAACTACTATACACAAATATGCAAAGTTTATCATGTGCATATAGAAAGAGTGCATACAACTAAAATAACATCAAGTGGAGTTCATATATACCCAAAATTACATATTTAAACAAAGGTGCCAAAATGTCCTATAGAGTCCAAAAAAATTCACGCTGCAACAAATAATTACATATATCAAACCCATTTCCTATATTGGGACTTATTCATGAATAGCACCTTGTGCCCCCTCCTCTAGGTCCTAGCCCTTGTGTGTACCTAGAATCTTAGAGTTGGTCCTCCAAGGGCATTAGTCAACACCCTACAGTTTTGATGAAACTTCATAATCCATGCCTTAAAATAAGGTAGAGAAGCTTCCCTATTAACTTATACACACAATGCGTTTAATGCATGTATCCGGGAATTGAAATTAATACACATATATGACATAAATTTAGGATGGAAAAATGTTAAATGTTTATTCTTTAGTATAAAACTTGTTCAATTTTAAATTATAAAATATAAACAGTTCATGCTGTTATTTGTTGCACACTAGTTTTACATTTTTCAATGCTTTTGAGATGTCATTATACCATATGTATTTTTATCATGATATTTTTATTGTATTTATGATTGTAGTGGCTATTATGGACCAAAATACAAAGATTTTGAGAGAGTTTGTAGCTATGGTATATGCTCTTCAAAAAATTTGACACTATTTGTTGGGGGGCATTTTAAGATGTATACAGATCATTCTGCATTGAAATATCTGGTCAATAAGCTAGTTTTGGGGGGGAATATTTTTCAATGGCTTCTCCTCTTCCAAGAATTCGACTTTGAGATTATTGTTAAACTGGGTCGACTGAATTTTAGAAAGACCATTTGTCGAGGCTAGAAAGTGGAGAAGAACCTAGTAATCTCGATGATAGTATTCCTGATGCATAACTATTTACAGTCAATATGTTTGATGATCAGTATATATATATATTATACATTTCTTAACTACAGGATATGCATCACAAGGATTCACTACAACACAGAAGAAACAACTAGTTATAAAAGCTGTAGATTTCCAATTGATTTATGGACAATTATATAAAATGGGACCAGATGAATCCTTTGTTGTTGTGTCTTGGAACATGAGCGATCGATAGTATTGAATGAAGTGCATGCTAGTGTCGCAAGAGTCCATATGCAGGAAAAGAGACAATGCATAAAATTTAACAAGTAGGATTGTAGTGGCCTATTTTGCATGTCGACACTAGAGATTATTGCCACAGTTGTGATATCTACCAAAGAACTGGAAAACCATCACAACGAGATGAGATGTTGCTAATACCATAGATAACTTTACAGGAATTTGACAAATTGAATTGTTAACACTCTGTTTTTAACAGTCTAATTATGAGCCTGACAGAAGTTTGAGGAGGACATTGGATGCGTTGAAGGAATTAAATGGGTTTCATAATCAAAGGATGAGATTGATCCAATGGTAGATCAATGACATCAAAAAATTTCACATGGTGAAAATGCTCGACCAAAGCCACTTTTCCAGATTGCGAAATAGTTAAAGGTCAGAAGCATTCAATGGTGGAGATGAGATCAGAATCAGATCCACAGTCCCAGCTAATTTCGTAAGCCAAACTTATGCAGATAAAGTCGTGATTCCAAATCGCCAAAACTGGTACCAGCCGCGAATATCAATGGTCATGGAAAAGAAGGAAAGAGATCTATAGTTGTGGTCTATTTCGCAATGCAAACTAGCAAGGTTGAAGACCAGGATTTCGCATTGAGAAAAGTAGTAGGGCCCACTTGGATCGATGGTTACATGAAGAGGTCAATCACGATCAACGATTGAGAGCAAGCCTTGGTCTAAAACTACTCGTTGGATCTAGAGAAAAAATTTGGTGGTAGAAATGATGGAACATGGATGGTGGGCATAAAATATTCCTCAAATCAAGAGGGCTAAGAATACTTCCAGGGTACAGCCTTCACATCTAGTGCGGAGATGACAGTGAAGGAGACATTCACGCATGTAATCTACCTCCTTGTAGATTGGCCGATTCTCTGACACCATTTGTAGCATGCACACAGGTGAAATCATCCCTATGGCAGAGTCATGTTATGAAAAGATAAGGGGCTTTTTGCATGAGTTGGCCTATGAAAGTAAGAAAAGTAACCAGTGAATCCGCTACTCTCACAGGGCAAAGCCAGCACGAAGAGGGAGACCATTCCGTTTCCTACATCACAAGAGTGAGGAAACATGGGAGTGGCCACTTCATGAGCTTTGCAGCATGGATCAGTTGTACGAGGTGGAGTTCAAAAAATACTTACCACAACAGACGATAAGGTGCCATGGCCAATAAAACTATGTGACTAGATCCCTAGCAGGTAAAGAATCACTCTGCTTGCACCCTCACACATGATGATACCAAAAACACTCAATGACAGAATGTGTGGGGGTATTGACAAGTCATTGAAAAGGTCAGTCTTGAAAACTTATATATCTGCCTTTGAAATGTTGGAGATAAGCTAATGTAGTTCTAGAGCCCATGTTTTCGCTTCGTCGAGAATCCACTGAAACTCAAAGAGTTGGCGATGGTGATATGGTTTGAGAAGATTATCCATCTGGGTGTGTTGATGGTTGGTGAGAAAAATTCCACACTTGCCCGTCACCTTGGTATTGCATGCCAAGAATGACACTAGCCATCTGGGCCCAGACGTAATACCTGCACCTCCAACGATGTGGGGCCTGGACACTTACTCCTCATAAGTGTTGTTTCAGGAACCCTTGATACCATCGCTGCGACCAAGTCCTCTGAGGAAAGAGATAGTCCTTGAATTCTCCCTGTATAAGAATTTGTTCGGATGGGAGCATCAGGTGTCTAAAGCCCACACAGCCCTGTTTGTGAAGTCCACTTTCCAAGGGTGATGGGGTTGGTGTAGATATGCTACACCTTATTGCTTGTGGGAGAGCCCACCCTACTGGAGATGAGAAGGATAAGAATGAAAAGCCACCTCGTGAGCTTGCCTCAGTTGAGAGCAATGCGTCTCTTCTTCCAGACCCCACCGTTAACAGTGTTACCCAGAGAAGAATGAGGTGGCAGATGAGGTTGAGCAGGGGAAAGATGCAAACTACCCTGCCTGTGTGTGCCCATGCAGAAAGATGCATTTGAAACATGGTGGAAACACACACTTTGGACCGAAAAGGAGGCGTCATACTCATTATCCATAATAACGGCCAAGCACGTCAAGCTGTCACTCGAGCTGAATGCACCCACTAGCTCCATAATGTTTGTTTCTATTTGTAAAACTTGGCGATAGTTCCACTCTCTATATTGTTAATGCATGATTATGACTGCAAACAATTTTTAGGTTTGTTTCAGAGAATAATCTCAACACTGAAGTATTATAAATGCATTCCGGATAGGGGGAAAAGAGTTAGCTAGAGGATTGGGAAATATTCAAGGGATGACGCTCTCTGTTGTAAATAAGATCTGGTGCCTGTGTTATGAATAAAGTTGTAGAGGAAGAGTTGTTTCTTAAGACAAAGATTCATGTGTCATTGCTTCTTTCAATATGTATTTCCTTTACGTGAAATGTATATCCTATTTCCATTCTAGTTTGTTGATTGCTTTCATGTCTGTAACCTAGTGTATAACAGTTTGGAATTCATACTTGCTATGCTCTGCCTGTTGTTTCATACATTTATCAAGTTTTATTATAAAGTTGCATGGAATTCATCTCAATGGTGCTCCGCACGATGGGTTGTTCTCTCTTGTCCCCTAACCACCCACTAAATATCTCCTGATTGTGAGATCGACGACTATCTTGCCTCCATCTGCAACCTCACGCCATTCTTTTCCTCATGCAAATGTTCCCTACTCATTTTTTCAACTCCATTGCCAATGGTCCCTTGCCCTGATAATCCCACCTACATCTCATGTCACTCTACTTAGTCCCTGTCCAGCAGTCTCGTCTCCTGACCATCCCTGAGCGAATATCTTATGTGGAGTAAAATCCAAAGACAAGCGAGAGATCCCTCTCTGACTGCACAAGGTCGGAGGCGTAGTCTAAAGCGGTTATGTTGTTACGCCAGGGGCGGGCCTCCCCTTCAACCTTGGGGTTCAAAATCCTGGCACTAACAGGACTATTGATTTTGTTGGTCCTATTAATTCACTAGGAAAGAGAATGAGTACACGTTACATAATCACTGTGACGGATTATTTGACCAGATGGGTTAAAGCCACGCTGGTAAAGGATTGTACTGTTACGACTGCTGCAATTTTATGTTTGACCATGTAATAACCCGATTTGGATAAACAAATATTTTGATAAGTGATCAAGGAATGCATTTTTTCAATCAGTTGATTGACAAATTAACTCAATAATTTCAAATTCAATACTGGAAAACAACACTATATCATCCACAAGAAAATGGTGTTGTCAAAGTGTTCAATAATATTTTGGAGAATGCATTGATGAAGATATGTAATATACAAATATATTATTGGGATCAGCAAATACCTGTAGTATTATGTTCCTATCGCACCGCCTGTAAAAAGTTGATAGGCCAAACTCCATTTTGACTGGTTTATGCACAAGAGGTTGTTATGCTGATGGAATATATTGTACCAAGTCTAAGGATATTTGCGATTATTGAAATGAATGATGTTGGTGATGTCAAATAAAGATTGTTGCAGCTCATATAGTTAGAAGAAGATCGATTCATTATAGGATTTCATCAAAATGTTGAGAAGGAGCGACATAAATCTTGGCACTACCGACATATTAAGCATAAGCAGTTTCATTTTGGAGATCTTGTTCTCCCCTATGATAGTAAGTTTTTGAAGCATCCTCGAAGCTTCAAAAACATTGACTGGGACCATATATTATCATTCAGATCACTAACATAGAAGCAATTTAATTGCAGAAATTAGATGGTACACCTTTCAATCGGTTCATGAATGGAAGTCGGTTAACGCCTTATCAGGATAGATGCACTTTGGCCGATTGAGAGTTCAAAAACATAAGGAAAAAAAGTATAAAAAAAAATTATGATTGTTTTTGTCACAAGATTATGAGTGTTGCAAGTTTGTGAGTGTTTTGCAAAGTGTGAAATTGTTGTCACAAACTATATGTCTGTCGCAAGAGAATAATTATTGTCGCAGAATATATGTTTGTCACAAGAGCACAATTTGCATCACAAATTATAGAATGTTGTTATGAAACTACAGGCAGAAGCAAAAAAGGTTACATGTCTTATTCAAGCTGTCCATCAGAAGGTGCGACAAGCTTTGGGTTCGATGGGAATGACAACTTCAGAACATATCGGTTCCAAAATTGTGGAACAATTGAAGACAATTTAGGAAGATGTGTGACAAAAAAATAATAGGTCATGAAAATATTTCAATATTTTCAAAGCAAAGTCACAGTGACCAATATTTCAGACTAATGTGTCTTGGGATGAGCCACAGTTGAATGTTGGGGTCATGTTGGACCTAGGAAAAAATGAAGAAAGATAACCATAATAATGCTTGAAAAGGTGAAGATTATGGTCGCAAGACAAGAAAAGACCGCGACAGAAGGAGCCACGATAGAAGAGGAAGAAAGTGGGTCGAGATGAGGAGTTTGAACTATTTTTGGTGAAAATATAGTTAAACTAATAGTGTGATTTTAGGAATAAATTATGATTGTAATTTGAGCTGATAGTGCATATTTGCAGATGTAATGGGACAAGTTAAATTATAAAGACAACCTGTCAAATGATAGTTGAGAGTCACTCGACAGTTACATCAAGAAGTGTAAAAGCATAAAAGTGTTGATCCAAGATGTGTGCGGATCAGATCAGACATAACACCATGAGCGATAATAGGACTTGACATAGAACAAAGAAAAATATATAGAAGAAGAAGGGAAATAAAAGAGATAGAGAACATAACCAGAGAGCATGAGACGAGAAAATATTACATGAATTGTAAATAATATCTAAAGAAGAGTCTGCAAGATGAGTACACAGACCAAAGGTGCTAAACTATTTCTAATGCCAGATGAAGAGAACCTTTGTGGTTTTTCTTGGATGGGTTTCCACATTAAACCTTGTGTCTGTGTGTCTTTAATCTCTGTGTTTATGTCAAATGCATATCTATTGGGAAAGAAATTATTTATATACATCGTGCATCTATTGTTATGATCATATGAATAATAGTTAATGTGTGTTAATGCCTTATGTTGCATACTTTCGTATATGTCGACGGATCAATATGTTATCTTCTTGAATGAATGTATGAGATAGAAGTCTATTCTGCAGTTTTGGTTGAGTGACTTGATAATTCTATAAGAAGGAAATCCCCCTCATAACTACAAAAACATGGTTCTAGCATTTCCCATAATATATCTCAGGTGAGACTTCATATTCATCGCTGGAGTTTCCTTACGAAGACCTCCTCTGTCTGGATGATATCTTGGGTTTTGTTGACCAACAAGGAATTTGAACCTGGGTCGACATGAAATCATGCCAACAAATCCTGCACAATAGTTTTATGCAATACATGCAATATATGTGTGTGTGTCATAATAATAAACATACTCAATTTCATATCGACAATGACATGAGTTGTGTTTATTTTAACATACCATGGTTTGCATTTCTAGAAAGATATTTGTCCCAAGTTAAATTCATTGTTTTCATACCTAAATATATCATATAATTATGTCTGTGTCATGTCAATAAAATGTTTAATGTATGGTCCACGATCCCTTGAACCTCTTCTCAATTTTAGTACATCTTTTTTGTTGGAATAAGGTTTAGTTTTTTCATGCCAAAATTATCACACCAATTCCTTTATTGTATCAATGAGCCTCATATCAAACCTTGGCAATTACTTGCCAATGAAGGCCCAAACATCTAGTTGACCAATTTCAAGTTGTTCACTTTAACACAATACCTACAAAGTGTTTTGACATTTGAATTAACAAGTTTTGATGTAGGCTTAAGAAGAAGAAGGGTACTAATTATTTTGTTCATGATTGATTGTGAAAACACACGATGAGTTGCATTGCAAATATTTTGAACAATATTTATTTCTAAGTGTACTAAACGCATACACTAAACTTCTAACAATGTGAGAACTTGGTTTAGAACTGTTTATCATCTTTATCTTTAGGTTTCTCCCAGCAACAATCATACACCTATATTTTAACCATGATAAAAATAATCTACATTTATCTCCATCACATTTAGAATCAAAGTAGTTAACAAGTATTTGTTGCGTTTGATATGCAATACTATTTTAGATAATATAACTTCAATACAACCAATGAGACTTGCATCAATCTATATATGTTTCATATTTCTTTCATGTGAAGTTTCTAATGGAGGTAGGGAGGTTGGAGTTATACCTTATACAATGTCATCCAGTCTCTCTAGAATTTAAACATGAGCTTCATTTACTTCTCTCTCTCTCTCTCTCTCTCTCTCTCTCTCTCTCTCTCTCTCTCTCTCTCTCTCTTTATGGCTACTAGATGGTGGAAATTGGGAATCCTCTTGGATGGTCTCAATAACATTGTATTCTTCAATCATATAGTCACTATTGGTAAAAACCCACCAACAAATCCTCATTGACAGGGGTTCCCACTTTGTCGACACCCAACCAGTGTGATCTCCCTGAGTACTGGCCCAAACAGGTTTGAACCTGCCTGGAAACACCCACAGAGCGGATGAAGTCTCACCCGAGATGTCAAGGGAGAGCTTTCTGAACCAAGTTTTCGGCAGTAAGAACGGAGGGTAGGGAATCAACGAGTAAAAAACATAATCATCAGACACTTCAGAGATAGTTAATCAGAATCACAACATTCATCACAGATCTATCAGTATAATTGGTAGATCACTAATAAGTCACATCATTCACTTATTCATCACACCAGTAACATTCATTCATATAACATATTTAGTAAACATCCATCATTTACATCGCAGCACATAAAGACAAGAAATAAATAAGAGACAAGATCAATTTAGGGTAACATCTATCATGTAATATTACTTCTACACTACATATCCAAATCATACAGTACTTCTCCATAGCATGAGACTGATCACAACCCAAGATTCAAGAGTTGGTCGACACAGACATAGCCAAAACTACTCAAGAACAAAATGAAAAGACAAGATCACAATCAGATCGTAAAACTGGATTGATCGATTGATCTTTCACCTCTATGATGCTACTCCAGGATGATACGATTATCTTACAATTGCAATTCTAACTCTATATATAGGCTTGTGCCTTTACATCCAAGGTCCACTTCTAACTAAATTCTAACAAACTAGTGACGTATATCCACAAAATGTGGTCAAACGGTACAAAATTGCATAAGAAATTCCAAAAATGGTTATTTTTCAGTGTATCACGTTGATTTGGTCCTGCGCGGTGTCGAATGAGCTTGCGCAACCTCTGTGGTGATGTGAAACTCACTTACCCAAACCCCTGCCAACAGGCCTGCAACATAGTCTTGTGGCTCGTCCTTGAGCCATGTCAGGTAGACAGGGTGTACTCCATCGTCTTGGTCTTGAAGTACTCGAACTGCTGCGAGATCTCTCAAAATTGGAGCTGAACTTGTTCAGTTGCGTCCTGACAATTTAGTAGGTCCCACTTTAATGGGTGCACCTCCCTGGCCTTGTTTTACACCATCAACCTGCCTTCTTGTACCGCTTGTAGCGCAACGACTGCTTTCATAGCCAACTTCCCGCCAATGTCATGGAATTCATCGAGCTGGGTGTTGCGCTTGCACTGACATTCTTGGGCTCTGGCGTCTCTCTGCTACAATTCCTTCAACTCTTCAGAGCGCGTGATTTGAACCATGAGAGGCATTGATTTTAGCGATGTATTCAACGTCGTCGATTGAGCTTCGACTTCCTGCACTTTCTTGTTCAATTGGTCTAGTTGGTCAACTTGGATGTCACTTTGCTAGAACTATGGCATTGCTTCAGTGATTGTCTTTGCTTCTTGCTCCATAGCTTCAAACTGGGTCGCGATCTCTTTGATATTATTTTTCCACAATGGAACCATTTGTTGGTGAAAACCCACCAACAAAGCCTCATTGACAGGGGTTACCACTCTGTCGATGCCCAACCACCGTGATCTCCCTTAGAATCAACCTAGAAAGGTTTTACCGTACTCAAAAAAAATCATAGAATGGATGAAGTCTCACCCAAGATGTTGAGGGAGAGCTGTCGGAACCAAGTTTCTGATAGTAAGAAGGGAGGGCAGGGCATCAGCGACTAAACAACATAATCATCAAATACTTCAAAGAAAGTTAATCAGAATCACAACATCCATCATAGATCTATTAGTATAACTGGTAGATCACTAATAGGTCTCATCATTCACTTATTCATCACAACAATAACATTCATTCATATAACAAATTCAGTAAACATTCATCATTGACATCACAGCACATAAAGACAAGAAAGAAATAAGAGACAAGATCAATTTAGGGAAACATCTATCATGTCATATTACTTCTGTGCAATAGATCCAAATCACACAGTACTTCTCCATAGTAGGAGACTTATCACAACCCAATATTCAAGAGCTGGTCGACATAGACAAAGCCAAAACTACTCAAGAACAAAATGAAGCGACAAGATCACAATCAGATCGCAAAACCAGATTGATTGATTGATCTTTCACCTCTATGATGCTGCTCCAGGATGATATGATCATTTTAGAATTGCAATTATAACTCTATATATAGGCTTGCGCCTTTACATCCAAGGCCCACGTCTAATTAAATTCTAACAAACTAGTGACCTATATCCACAAAATGTGGTCAAATGGTACAAAATTGCATAAGAAATTCCAAAAACGGTTATTCTTCCACTATCACATTGATTTGGTCCTGCACGGTGTCACATGAGCTTGCGTAGCCTCCATGGTGCTATGCAACTCACCTACCCAAACCCCTACCAATAGGCCCCCAACATAGTCTTGTGGCTCATCCTCAAGCCATGTTAGGTAGACATGGTGTACTTGGTCGTCTTGGTATTGAAGTCCTTGAACTGCTGCAAGATCTCTCAAACTTGGAGCTGAACTTGTTCAGTTGCGTCTCGACAATTTAGAAGGTCCTGATTCACTGGGTGTGCCTCCCTGGCCTTGGTGTCCATCATCTTCCTTCCTTCTTGTATCGCCTACAACGCAGCGACTTCTTTCACATCCAACTTCCTGCAAATTTCCTGGAATTCATCAAACTGGGTGTTGCGCTTGCACTGACATTCTTGAGTTCTAGCAGATCTCTACTGCAGGTCCTTCAACTCTTCAAAGCACATGATCTGAACCATGAGACGCATTGCCTTTAGCGACATCTTCAACGTCGTCAATTGAGCTTCGGATTCTCGCGCTTACTTGGTCAATTGGTCTAGTTGGTCATCCTGGATGACACTTTTCCAGAACTGTTGTTGCTTCAGTGATTGTCTTCACTTCCTGATCCATAGCTTCAAACTGTGTTGTGATCTCTTCGATAGTATTTTTTCACTCAGCAATCTACTTAGGCGACGTCTCGGGGTAAACAAGGGAATTTAGCAGATTGTTGGTCAACTGGAGATGGGAAATAACCTCCCCAAGTCATTTGTCCATGGAAACTGTGGTTAGTTCCATCGTGTTATCATATATATGTTGACAGGCCTCATCAACAACTTTCTCAACCACATCGCAACTAGCACAGAGTTACGGTTTCTCAACAATGAGGCAGTCTTGTTCCTTCTTTAGCGCAGTAATTTCTTCGGTGGCTTTCCGCTACAGCTCTTACTGCACTTGCTTCAATGTGGCAATATCCTGTGCCTTTTCTTCTGCAATCTGCTCTTTGATCTGCCATAGTGCATCAGCTTCTTCCTGCAACTTCTTATCTGTGTCCTACGACTACATGTACCCATCGCTAAGCTCCTTTTGCCTATCATCCAACTCCTGGATGCCACCCTGCAGCAGCTGCACTAGAACCTGAGTAGGTAACTTGTTGAGATCAAAAGAAATGCTTGGTAACGGCTGCAATAATGATTTCACTTCTATACTACCCACACTGATTGTAGTCGGGGGAACTTGAATGTTCCTAGCCCGCGTCTCAGTGCTAATCGCCGAGAATTCCTGCATCACAGTATTCTCTGGTGTCATTTTTGAAACAATAGCATAAATAGAATCTAACTTAGCACTTACTACGGTGAACCCTTCTTGGTTGGATTGACGCATGGCTTGCACCATGGCATTGAATGAGTCTGTGATAGCCTTGATGAGTCACTGCAGTTGGCTCTCCATCATAAAGTGGGAGCTGCTACCCGGATCGAATTCCATGCGCGTTTTGGTTCGTGCCTCCTCCAAGAGGCATTGTGCTTCTGGATCAGATTCCGTCGATGACTCTCCATCGGAGTCATGAATACCTTGCCCTGCTTGGACAGGCTCGTCAGAGGCATCTACTGGCAGTCCCATAGATATTTCCTCCATGCTCACAGGTTTGCACCATTCAGCCGACCATTCCTGAACTACGACATCCAATTCTTCGTCTTCGATTTTGTAGGCTATAGGCATTCATTTCTAGTTGAGGTCCCATTGTGCCTAGATATAAATGGAATGAGGTCTGATAACAAACTAAAGGATTCTCTGATATTTGGAGGTAGTGGCATTGGATAAACGGGGAACCTTGATGACTACAGCTTGCAATGCTCCAAATAGACCCAAAAATGGATCACACAGTCCATCTGCCAACTGGGTTCCATGACCCACCATAAGTTCTGATACCATGCGCCTTTGCACACCTTCATAGCAGTGACTGACATTGGCTAGTAGTCATTTGGCTCCATCCATGCGACTAATGCAATGACAGTCAACAACTAGCTGTAGGAAAAAGGTCGTTCCATGGCCTGAGTGGCAAAAGCATCTTCTAGCAACTAGTTTAATAGAAACATGGACCAGTTCATTTGTACTCCCTCAATGCATTTTTGTACACATGCCACCACACCCAAATTGCATTAGACGGGCCAATTCTTCCTAATGATCTTGTTGGCCAAAATGTGTGTCCCAATATGCACTGCTTGCTCAATAATACTGTCGATGCGATAGGCACAACCATCACGCTGCAATCCAAATCACTCCTTCAACTACTAGGAAATATTTTTACCATTGTCTCGCCCTCTGAAAAACTGCGTCGGATCTTCCTCGGCCTTTGGTAATCCTGTAATATCTAAAATTAGGTCAATCGTGAACAGAATAGGTTCGTTCAACCATAGCATCCCACCATGAAAGCATGCCAACAGATGTTTGACGCATGTGTGTGATTCATTCAATCGCCCAAAATGAGGCATATTAATGAGCCCCAACAACCCAAACTTGTCCAAGCCCTATGCCCATGGATGAGGAATCCATAGGATAGGCGTGTTAGGTGCCATAGGCATCAACTGGTAAGGTTCATCCACTACATCCTTCAGTAGCAACAAATAATGGTCTTCATACTTCATCTTGACCAAGGCAGGTATGATGTCCATCGAGCATGTCATCCCTTCTCGTAGCGGCAGCAACTTCAGTGAATACTTGTAATTCTTGGTGAGCTTCTTTGGCTTCACCCCATACCACATTGGAGTGACATATCCAAGGATATCATTGATAGAAACTCCCCTAGGTGCCGCAAACTCGATAGCTCCCAAGCTTGATGGTCCGATCTGTGTTGTTTCCTCCCTGTGTGCCCTAGCAGAAGTGCACATGTATCTCTTCTGTGACAGTGTGGAACTGGGATTTTGGGCCTTCTTCTTCCCTCTATGGATCAAAGAGGATCCGATTGGATTTCTCATGACTTCTTCTTTGATTGACATAGGCCATATGGTGGATTCCTGCTTGCTCAAAATCTCAACTGTGTCAGGAGTGCTTAGCATGCCTCACTCTGCAATCCTCATAAGCAAATGACTACACTACAATTTCACTCCTTACCTATCGTAAAAAATTCTACTACTGCATTGAGCTCAACACTTCACTCAATTCAACTGAGCAATTCCTTTCGCTTGCGTCCTGTGCCTTCTTATATCCAATTTACCGATCCAATCTCATCATTTCCAAATCTACCATGTCCATCATTACCAAATCTGGCATTAACGACCCCAAATCTGTCGACAATCCCATCTCACTAATGATCAGATTGGTAATAAATGTGCATCGCTTCACCAAGTGCATCTAGTTACCTGCTTTAAATTTCTATATTTATTGCTTATTTGACCAACTCACAGCCCTACAGCTGTCACAGGTGGTCTCCCTCACGACGCTACTGATTTCTACCCTTGTGCAACCTATTTCTCTATGCTCGCCTTGCTGCTATCTACCTAATCTATATATATATATTTACCCTTGTGCATTACCTCAAGCATTGTGTGGCTCAGGCTCTGTCCTATAGGGCTTTAAGCGGTTTCCATTCACAAGTTTCGGCAGCACCGCACCATATAATTGTTGTAATTGAATTGCAACCCCAGAAGTAATTGAATGAACAAGATATGGGCCTAACCAATGTATCTGTAACTTACCTGGATGCTTCATGAACTTACTGTTGTATAACAATACCAAATCTCCCTATGTAAATTGATTATTCTTAATGTGGAAATCATGCCATGCCTTTCGTTGATCCTTCTTGACACGTTGGTGGAAACCTACGATAAAGTGGTCCTCTTCGAGCTGTATCAACTTTGCAATGCACTCCTCTAATGATTCTGCATTATCCATGCAAGTCATGGAAGCAATACGTAGACTGGGAACAATGTATTCCATAGGCATGACTGCCTCTTGCCCATATACCAATTTGAACTGTGTCTGTCTCGTTATCCTTTTACAATTGGTGCAATATGTCCACAGTACCGCTAGAATTTTCAAATCCCAGTCGTCGCGATTAGCATTACATACCTCCGTAAGTGCAGTTTCCAAAATTTTGTTGAAGGCCTCGACAGTCCCATTCGCCTGTGGATGGTATCATGTGCTTTTCTTATGCTACACCTGCAACTCCTCAGTTATTTCTCTCACTATTCAATTGATAAAGTGACTTCCCTGGTCACTCATCAATATCCTGGGACATCCAAACCTTGTCACAATATTCTCGAATATTAACTTTGTTTTTGTCGCAGTAGTGCAATCCGCAATAAGCGTGGTCTCCATCCACCTTGTCAGATAATTAGTTGCTATAATGATGTACTGTGCACCAGTCCTCTTTCCTGGTGAATTAATTGGACCCACAAAATCCATGACCTATTTATAAAAAGTTTGTATGGTTACCTGTGGCACAAGTGGCATCTCATCTCGTTGTGATGGTTTTCCAACATGCTGACAGACATCTCAGCTCCATGCATAATCTGTCGCATCGTTATGTAAAGTAGGCGACCATAGCCCATCATGAAACACCTTCACACAATAGCCCTTCCTCCATAGTGGCCTCCCACAATTCCTACATGCGCCTCTGCTAGAATAGGTCCTTGCTCATGTGGTAAGATGCACTATCACAATATTTCATTTGGTCCAATTTTGTATAATTGCTCGGCAATCAGCTGGAAATACAAAGCCTTCATCACCAACTGCTTCTTTTGACTGGTCTAAATGATTGGAGCATAATGGTCATCTATGATCTCTACTCAAAACAGTTGCACATCAGGAAATCCGTCATCAATATTGGTAGGTTCTTCTCCTATCTCAATGCGGGATAGATGATCAAGGCCAACATTCAACCACCTTGGCTTCACAATTATCTCAAAGTCAAATTCTTGAAAAAATAGCAGCCATCGACGAATTTGCCCCCCCAACAAAGGCTTATTGACCAGATATTTCAAAGCAGAGTGGTTCATGAACATTTTGAAGTGACCACCCAATAGATAGTGCCTATAATTTTGCAATGTGTAAACCATGGCCAGGCCCTCTCTCTCAGTGTTTGTGTAATTTCTTCAGCAAAAGATAGCTTCCTACTTGCAAATGCGATCGGATGATCTAGGTCACCCTCACTTGGTTGCGCAAGTACTACCCCCAGCACAACAGAAGAGGCGTCGACATGGACATGGAACTCCTTGTTCCAATTGGGGAATACAAGTATAGGCATCAATGCCATTTTGGCCTTCATTGTGTTGAAGCTTTCTTGGCACCCTTGATTCCACTCAAATGCAACATCCTTATTTAAAAGCTTCTCCATAGGGGAAGTAATCATAGCATAGCCTTTGATGAACTTGTGATCGTACCCTGTGTGTCCTAGTGTCACACGAAGCATCTTCACATTTTTCAGTGGTGGCAGACTAAGGATAAGCATGATATTCACAAGGTCGACCAATAACCCTTGCTTGCATACGATGTGTCCTAACAATATCCTGAATGGTGCACAAAAATGCACTTCTTTGAATTCAATGCAATGTGATGTTGTCGAAACCTTTCCAGCATCAATCACAAGTTTTCTAAGTGGTCCTTAACCAAACCATAAACTATCCAATCATCCATGTATACTTGCAGGAACTTCTGAATGAAATCTTTGAATGCAGCAGCAACCACCCGAGAAAATATCATTGGTGCATTCTTCAATCCAAAGGGCATGACTGTGTATTGAAAATAACCCCATTCACTGACAAATCATGGTCTTATGCCGATCTTCCTTTGCAATTCAAATCTGGTGATACCCCAAAAATCCATCTGTGAAGGAGTACATCTCCTGACCGCCTACCCCTTCAAGGACCTCATCTGTAAAGGGAGTTGGAAAAGTATCATGTAGGCAAGCAGCATTCAGTTTTCTCAGGTCGACACAAATGTGAACCTCTCTAGTCTTCTTGTCCTTAACCACCATGGGGCTTATCCATTCCGATTCTTTGACAAGATCGATGATTCTCGATTCCAACATCCAGTTGAGCTCAGCCTTGACACATTCTTTGTATCGTGGGTTCAGTCGATATGGTATTTGTCGCACAAGTTTTGCGTCTGGTTTCAACGAGATTTTCATCTCCCCTAGATCCCCTAATATCCCTTGCATTTCCAAGAACTATGTCGAAAAGGGATCCTGGAACTCATGCAACAGATCTGTGATCTGTGCCATTGTTTCATCATCCCAATAGTCCGCAATATTAGAAAAATTCAGGTTTTCTTTCGTCCCTATGTTAAATTTTTTGATCTTCAACGACTGACTCATGGGGTCAGTTGGTATGTCTGGTGCTGCAACATCATGACTTCCTTTTGATTCTAGAATATTTACATTCCACATGTCATCATCATCTTCAGGTTCACTAGATAAATTGTAACACATCATCATGGATTGCATATGACACTACGCATGTGGATCTATAGGGTATCTGGATGGTACAACCTTCAATACTACATTGCGGATAAGTTGGAGTGCATTGTGGACCTCAGGGTTAGCATCCCGGAACCTAAAAGTCTGCGCAAATAAAATCAACAGCTCCTCCCGGGTCATTATGATTCTACGTAGTTCTGCTGCTACATACCAGGATCTAGACATCTCATCCAAAGTATGAACAAAAACATGGACCCACTCATCCTTGGGTCACGATGCCAAAAAGGCCTAATATTCCATAAAATGACTGGTGGGGTCATTCTGCCCATCATATCTCCTAGTGTGATAAATCTATGAATCACTGAAGTGCACCATCATCAATCATCGATACTGTGCCCATTCATGGATTGTTTACTTGTGAGTCACCCACCAACATGTTGGGGTGGCCTTCAATGCTTCTTTTAGCACCAACAGCCTCTGTGGTTCAAACACTTTTTCTTCAAATTATTTGAGGAATCTGGACAACTCTGGGAGACCCTCGTAGATCAACAACTCGAGAATCTCAGTTGCAATGCAACGTAGGGATTGCGTGACTAGTCCATGCTTTCTAAAAGACACCTCATGTAGCCTATTTTGCCAATTTTATAAAGCATCATCAGAATCAGAGGACACATATCTAGCACTGCGCCATCCGAGTTCGCCATCGATGGTAGGGTGGACATAGTCTTAGGAGATATTGTATGCATGATCCCAGCCTCTACCAACTTCATCCTTGATAGGTTCAATATATTGGTGTCCTTCATGAGGGTCCATGGAAGCAATGACCCTGATATCTTGGTTTTCGAATGTCATGACCCACTTCTTGAAATTGATAACTTCCATGCTATCATTGGCCTATCCAATCCCCAGCACCGCGGGACAAGAGCCTCCACCATCAACTACTTCAATAACATCAAAATAGGCATATGTCTTCATACCTTCGACATCGACAACTAGGTTTGAGACACAGCTAATAGGTTGAACTTTGGCTTGATTTGTTAGTCGTGGTTGCACAGGGGACCATCCAAACATTGGATTTCCCATCAGCTGCTAAGTCTACTTGGTCAAAATATTCACATCCGACCCAAGATCCAAAATTATTGAGTCAACTTCGTAGTCCTTGATATGGATGTTCATTCTCATCTCTTTACCTGTCATTCTCTTCTGGAGGGGATTCACTGTAGAATCCTTTAGCATCTTGTTCCGGAGGTATAACAACTTCTCAATCTCAACGAGAGCCTCTTGATCTCTATTTAGCGGCAGACAGCTCTTAAAAAACGGTTGCAAGGTACCATGCTATCACGACGGTCCTGCCTCTACAAAAGGATCAAAAGCAAATGGCATTTCAACAACAAGTGACTTACCCGGATTTCTCCTGATTGCATGCTTGACCTAAAAGAAGGTATATTTCTCTATCACAATATCAAATGCTACCTTTTTATTCCTAGTAAACTAAACTTGTTGACTGGGTCCATGTTCTCCAGTCGTCGCACCTACACGAATGATGACAACAAGGTCAACAGCCTGGGCTCTGGGTTCTGCTAGAATCATTGCAATTGTTGGTCCTTGATTCTGGTTCTAAGCTTGGTTTAGGGGTGGATTTTGATTCAACAGTGGGTTCATAGGCTGATTTTGAGTCTGTAACAGGATCTGAGTTTGATCTACATCGGCTGCTGTTTATGTACTTAGTTTTGGTTTTGGAATTGGTTCTGCAACTGAGGGATGTTTCCGACCTGCCACTTCACAATCAACTGAGGGAAATTTTCAACATTATGCTCACTTGTTGTGTAGTATGTACACTACGCATGAGGACACTCCCTTTAGTAGTGCCCAAATAATCCACAGGTGTAACACTATATTGACTCTCAACCTTGTCCTCCTCCTCGTCCCCTAAATCCTCCTGGGAATCTTCCTTGTCGTTGGTACTGTGGTTGAGCTACTTGCTGATATTGTGGTTGGGCTAGCTACTATGGGGGATTTGGTTGCTGCTGAACATAGTGCGCTTCTTGAACATACTACGATTGAGGCTGAGTGATCAACAATTGATTGTACTGCAGTTGTGGTGCAATCCATGGCCGCGTTACAAAATGCAACTGCGGTGTGAACTATGGCTATGACTGTGACAAAATAAACTGTATTTACGGAGGTGGTGTATACTGCACCTAGGATGTTGACTGCACTATCTGCAGTAGAGGCTGCGACTGCAAATTGCGTGGGGATCCTCGCCCTTCACAAAGTATGAATCATATGTTTTCTCTTGAAACAAGTCATAAGCTCGACAGTCTTTATCTTTGTTCCCCACTGAGCGACAAAAGGAGCAATATAAACTTTATTCCTTCGTAACCATCTTCTGCATGTAGCTACAGTTTTCGTGTCGATGCCCGTATACCTGACATACATGACAGCATGGCACACCAATGCAACTCAATGGGTTTGGTGCTCCTGAGAGCAAATAATTTTGGAAAGTCAAACATGTGTCCTTGGTGTGTTCATCCACATGACATCGTGTGCACTGGAGGTTATCATTTTCTTCTTTTTCCTTCTTGATATCTTGCAGCTGGAGTGTCAAATTTGCTAGCTATGCCTAAATCTGGTTCATTTCGACTGCAGTATCCCCAATAGGTGAAGCTTCTAACTTCATTGAGATCTCCAGAGCCTCGCTCTGTGTCACGATATTTTGTTGAATTAATCACTGTCTAATGTATGAAACCAGCACAGCGATGAACCACTCCTTATGCTGAACATCACTCATTTTGAAGCTGACTTGGGCCATCAATTTCTTAAACCGTTGATCAAAATCCCAAACATTTTCATTCAGAAACTCCTTGATCTCCTTGAGTTCTGTAATATACTGGGCCTTAGATTTGGGTGACTTAAATTCCTCGAATATCCCTTCCTGGATCTCATTCATTGTTTTTGTCATGGTCCCTTAAGGAAACCGCATGAATCTCATGTACCATTCAAGTGCACAACCCCTGAGGGTGGTCACCGACTGGATTTTATTGACATCATCGTCCACACTCTTCCTGGCACTCTAGACTGCTTCACACAAGAACCAGCAGAGCTCTGGGTCATCAGTCCTATTTCCATGTAATATTGGTAGCTTCATCTCATCGCCCACCATTCTGGGCCTTCTTCCTCCAAATGGTGATATGCTACTAGACTGTTTCTAGCACGTTGGACAAGTCGACGTAGAATGCACTTTTCTACTTGTTGGTGGAGTAGTGCACAGAGGTGTGGACATGTTACTGATGGGGTTCAAGCTTACTTCTACCCTGGGCATAGCCTAGGTCTGGTCATCCTTGTCGTCACTATAGGGTCACTTCATCCCGTGTGGTTGTTCTTCGCAACCTTGTGTCTCAATCGCAGCAAGACCTTCCCTTGTCCTCTGCCTCTTCTCTTGTTGAAACCTTTCTCCTCCCCTCATACAACCACTTGTTTCCTCGATGACCCATGACAATCTCATCAGAACTCAAACCCATCTACCCCTTATCTTTCCATTTGCCTCCTCCCTTTCTTCGCAGTGTCCACAGCCTCTGCACACTAGAGTTCCACTACTCGAGGTGCATTTTTAGAATACCCTTCTCGCAGACAAGCATATTAATAGATCATTGTAGAGATAGCAAGAACCAACCTCATGGTTCATTGAATAACTCTCTTTCTGTTTCGATGTATGCCTTATTGGTATCGACTACAAACTCGGTGATGTATCCTTCCAGAACACTATCCAGCCATACTTTGACAACTCGTGATGCTTTGTTGTCATTTTCTCACATTTCCTGGATCAATTCAAGGGTCCAGGATGTCAGCTCCCCTCCTTGATGATTTTTCTTCTTATAAGTGAACCACACGAGCCACTCATACAGTATGATTGGAAATTCACAGAAGAACCATTCGTAGGCACCGTCGTAGATATATCTGGCCAGCCAATCGTTTGTCAAACTCTCATAGCTTTAGGTCGAACCAATCTTCGATCTCTAGTTTAGTTGGATGCCACAACATATCCTCCCTTCAATTGCAACAAGGTCCCAACAATGAAACCATTTGTTGGTGAAACCCCACCAACAAAGCCTCATCGATAGGGGTTCCCACTCTATCTCCCTAAGCACCGGCCTAGACAAGTTTGAGCCTGCCTAGAAACACCTACAGAGTGGATGAAGTCTCACCCAAGATGTCAAGGGAGAGCTGTTCGAACCAATTTTCCAGTAGTAAGAAGGGAGGGCAGGGCATCAACGACTAAACAACATAATCATCAGATACTTCAGAGATAGTTAATCAGAATCATAGCATTCATCATAGATCTATCAGTATAACTAGTAGATCACTAATAGGTCGCATCATTCACTTATTCATCGCAGTAGTAACATTCATTCATATAACATATTCAGTAAACATCCATCATTGACATCGCAGCACATAAAGACAGGAAAGAAATAAGAGACAAGATCAATTTAGGGCAACATCCATCATGTCATATTACTTCTGCGCAATAGATCCAAATAATACAGTACTTCTCCAGAGCAGGAGACTGATCACAACCCAAGATTCAAGAGCTGGTCGAAACAGACAGAGCCAAAATTGCTCAAGATCAAAATGAAGCGACAATATCACAATCATATCACAAAACTAGATTGATCGATTGAGATTTCACCTCTATGATGCTACTCCAGGATGATACGATTATTTTACAATTGAAACTATAACTCTATATATAGGCTCGTGCCTTTACATCCAAGGTCCACTTCTAACTAACTTCTAACAAACTAGTGACCTATATCCACAAAATGTGGTCAAACAGTACAAAATTGCATAAGAAATTCCAAAAATGGTTATTCTTCAGCCTATCGCATTGATTTGGTCCATGCAGTGTCGTGATCTTGCGCACCCTTCGTGGTGCTGTGCAAATCACTTACCCAAACCCCTGTCGACAATCATCATGCAATGTCTCTCTAACTTTATCACTTCTATACCCACATCTGAGTAAATTGACAAAGGTTTTAGGTGGCCTTGATGTGCACCTACATTTTACTCCTTTATCAGTGCCATGCAGTGCTTGTTATTCAACTGTTGTGGAAATTGAAGGTCATCCCTCAAGTGAATGTTTTCATCTTTCTTGGTAGCCGGCAGTATAAGTAACTGAAAGGCGAGTAGGGGATTCCTAGAATGCAGTTCTAATGATGAATCATATTGGAAAGGCTTGGACAGAAAAATAATTGTGGATTGGTAGGAAGAACTGTGGAATCCTATACAATCAGAATTGGTTGGGTGTCCATAGAGAGTATTCGATTGGTCATGTAATTTTTTTTCTTTTCTCTAATTCCTTCAAGGATTTATTTAGGTATATTCTTCCTTTTGTACTTTCTTCCTTGATTGAGTGGATTTCCCATCACCATAATGATCAATGGGCTATGGTGCTTTTCAATTGGAGATTCTCGAAGATTAATATCTTTCTTACCCAATTGTGTCTATACTCCACCACAATGATAAATGAGAAACATTTCCTTTCATGTTCCTCAATTATAAGAAAACTAATGGTGGAGATGCTCTATGGTGCTCCTCAATAGGATATCCTCCAAACTTGATTTTTTTTACTCAATTGTGTCTAAATACTCCACCACAATGATCAATGGAATATTACCTTTAATGCCCCTCAATTGCAAGCAAAATAATGGTGGAGATGCTCTATGGTGCTCCTCAATAGGATATCCTGTTCATATTTTTGTTGCATAATTGTGTCTAGATACTCCACCATAATGATCAATGAAATATTTACTTTGATGCTTCTCAATTGTAAGAAAATTAATCGTGCAAAATTGGAGATGGTTTATGGTGTTTTTCTATTGAGTTCTTGAACCTTGTCCAATGTATTTTGTGCTCAAATCAATCGTTATACACTTGTGATGGAAATGGTGAATGCAATCATCAATTTTGTGGTGTTCTTATAATGGAGGGAGTCAATGCATCGTCTCGAACTAGAAATTGAACGTAGGATATATTTTCCTTCAAACCTATTATTGTGTTTCTCAAATAGGGATTAATGCTATCTGTATAGACACAAAACATGTATGCATTATGTTCAACTAAAACACGTATTTGTTTTGTTCAACCATACTGCATGCTTGTTTTTCTCTACTAATGTTTACCAGTATTTAATAAGGTTGTTCTACAACTAAGAGATCATTAAATATTTAATACACACAAACCCGCACCCCCTAAGTCTTAACCCCATAACACCCCTAACACCCCCACTACCACTAACCCCTAACCCCCCTCATATTTATCTCTCTCCCATCCTCCCCCTAACCCTTAATAACCCCTTCTATCATTTTGTTTCTCCTCTTCTCCACTTATCCCCAATCTCCAAACACCCCCCTATGTCTCTCCCCCCCTAAGACATTGGGGGGTGGTAAGGGTTTTGAGTTAGAGAGAGAAGGGGCTGGTATGGATTATAGAAAGAGAGTGAGAAAGAGGGTTAGTATGATTTAGGGGCAAGAGGGGGAGGGGAAAGAGAGAGGGGGGGGGTTAGAGGGAGAAAAAAGTGGGGGTTAGAGAGTGAGAGAAGGGGTTAGTATGGGTTAGAGAAAGAGTGAAAGAGAGTGAGGGAGGGTGTTAGTATGAGTTAAGGGGAAGAGGGGGGGAGAGAGAAAGAGAGGATGGGTGTTAGTGGTAGGGGAATACATAAGGATGTGTGTGTGTGTGTGTGTGAGTGAGTGAGTGAGTGAGAGAGAGAGAGAGAGAGAGAGAACCAATGGGGCGGTGGTGCATTAGGGGGTTGGGGAAGGGATAGGAGAGTGGCAGTTAGGTATAGATGGATGAGTTGGGAAGTGAGAGAGAGTGAGAGAGGGGGTTAGTAATAGTTAGGAGAGAGAGAGAGAGAGAGAGAGAGAGAGAGAGAGAAAGGGTTTTAACACACAAAATTTTTCCATACATCATAGCCTACTTACCACATTCCATATCATTAATCTCCACACCTAAAAACCATCAATATAAGATTTCATATACTAAGAAAAAACAACAAATACAATATGTCATGGACCCCCTTATCACACAATGTTGGACCTATCCCACAAAATTAGGGATTAATACCAAATTAAGACAAAATTCCACCAAAGTAGGGGAAAATCCACATCAAAATAAAATCCCTCTCAAATTCAAATATTACCAATGGTAAATGGAAAAATCACCGTGGATTAAAAACCCTAAACCCTAATTGTTTTCCTACTTATATGATATGAAGGTTCCATTTCATCCATATCCTTTTTTTCCTTGTTACTCTGTTGCAATTCCCTGTGAGATTCATAACCCTCTATTACCATCCCCCATTTCACTATGGTTGAACTTTAGAACCTTCGTGACAAAGTGTGGAAGACACTAGACTACATGGAACCAGGACAGAAACACTCAACTCAGCTATAAGGGCCCCTATTGTATGAGGTATTATCCATCTATGTATTAACACAAATTATTTCAATAAAAAAGAAAAATTATCTTACGTATTGCGCATGTGTGTGTGAAAAGGAAAAATATTTTACTTTTATTTAGTACGCTTTTTTGTTATTGGGTTTTAATCTAATTGTATTTATAGCTTGCATACAACAAAACTTTGATTTATTTTATATGTTTTCCTAATCTATTTCAAATATCAACAGGTTTTTACTAGTATTTACCACGTTTGCTTCACACGCGAGTGTCCCAAGGGACACCCTATTTTGAGCCTCCTACCTTGGCTTCACTAAGTCGGTAACACCCATATTTTCACCTGTTAGAGTGTTAAATCACTCATAATAGAGAGAGGGGTGGCAGTGGTTAGGGGTTTGGGGTTTGGGTTAGAGAGTGAGAGAGAGGTACATGAGAGACACTAAGGGCTGGTAAGGGGTTTGATGTAAAGAGAGAAGGGGTTAGTATGGGTTAAATAAAGAGAGTGAGAGAGAGGGTTAGTATGAGTTAGGGGGAAGAGAGGGGGGGTGTTAGTGGTAGTGGGATACATAGGGATGTGTGTGTGAGAGAGAGAGAGAGAGAGAGCCAATGGGGTAGTGGTGTGTTAGGGGGTTGGGGAAGAGATAGGTGGTGAGGGTTAGGTGTAGGTGGATGAGTTGGGGAATGATAGAGAGTGAGAGAGGGAGTTAGTAAGTTAGGGGGAATATGGAGAGAGAGAGAGATTAGGGGATGGAAAGGGGATAGAGATAGAGACAGAGGGGGAGTGTTAAGGGGTTATAGGTAGAGACAAAGGGGGGCGTTAGGATATTGGGGGTAAGTAGAGTAGGAGAGAAAGAGAGTCAAAGAATGGGTTGTTATGGGTTACAAAAATAGAGTGAGAGAGAATGAGGGAGGGGGCCAGTATGAGATATAGGGAATAAATAGAGAGAAGAGGGGGTAGGGGGTTAGGGGTTAGGCATTTGGGTTAGGGGTCAGGGGGTGGCATTTAAGGGTTTCTGTAAGAGATAGAGAGAGGTAGCGGAAGAGACATTGGGGGGTAGTAAAGGGTTTGAGTAGAGAGAGAATGGTTTAGAGAAAGAGAGTGAGAGAGAGGGTTAATATGAGTTAGGGGGAATAAGGGGGAAGAGAGAGAGAGAGAGAGAGCAGGGTGTTCGTGGTATGGGGAGACATAGGAATGTGTGTGTGTGTGTGTGTGTGTGTGAGAGAGAGAGAGAGAGAGAGAGAGAGAGAGAGAGAGAACTAATGAGGTGGTGGTGTGTTGGGGGGTTAGGGAAGAGAAAAAGGGGTGGGGGTTGGTGTAGATGGATGAGTTGGGGAGTGATAGAGAGTGAGAGAGGGGGCTAGTAAGAGCTAGATAGAGAGAGGTATTAGGGGATGGAAAGGGGATAGAGGTAGAGATAGAGGGGGAGTGTTAAGGGGTTAAAGGTAGAGACAGAGGAGGGTGTTAGGATATTAGGGGTAAGTGGAGTAGGGGAGAAAGAGAGCGAGAGAAGGGGTTAGTATAGGTGGATAAGTTTGGCAGTGAGAGAGAGTGAGAGAAGGGGTTGGTAATAGTTAGGGTAAAGAGGGGGGAAGAGAGATAGAGAGAGAGGGTGTTAACACACAAAATTTTTCCATACATCATAGCCTACTTACCACATTCCATATCATTAATCTCCACACCTAAAAACCAGCAATATAAGATTTCATATCTGAGAGAAACCAAAAAATACAATATGTCATGGACCCCCTTATCGCCACCAAAGTAGGGGAAATTCCAAAATTCTACCAAAGTAGAGGAAAGTCCACATCAAAATAAAATCCCTCTCAAATTCAAATACTATCGACGGTAAATGGAAAAAAAAAACCGTGGATTAAAAACCCTAAACCCTAATTATTTTCCTACTTATATGATATGAAGGTTCCATTTCATCCATCTCTATTTTTTACCTTGTTACTCTGTTGGTATTCTCTCTGAGATTCATAACCCTCTGTTACCATCTCCCATTTCACTATGTTTGAAATTTAGCACCTTCATGACAAAGTGTGGAAGACACCAGACTAAATGGAACGAGGAAAGCAACACACAACTCAACTGTAAGGTCCCCTATTGTATGAGGTATTACCCATCTATGTATTAAAACAAATTATTTCAATAAAAAGAAAAATTATCTTATGCATTGCGTATGTGTGTATGAAAAGGAAAAATATTTTACTTTTATTTTTACGTTTTACTCTTATTGGGTTTTACTCTAATTGTATTTACAGCTTGCATACAAAAAAAAAATGGTTTATTTAATATGTTTTCCTAATCTAGTTCAAATATAACTAGTTTTTACTAGTATTTACCATGTTTGCTTCACACGCAAGTGTCGCAAGGGACACCCTCTTCTGAGCCTCCTACCTTGGCTTCACTAAGCCAACAACACCCATGTTTTCACTTGTTAGAGTGGGAAAGCAGTCATAATAGAGAGCGGGGGGGAGCAGTGGTTAGGGTTTGGGGTTTGGGTTAGAGAGGGAGAGAGAGGTACATGAGAGACATTAGGGGATGGTAAGGGGTTTGATGTAAATATAGAAGGGGTTAGTATGGGTTAGAGAAAGAGAGTGAGAGAGAGGGTTAGTATGAGTTAGGGGGAAGAGAGGGGGGGTGTTAGTGGTAGTGGGATACATAGGGATGTGTGTGTGAGAGAGAGAGAGAGAGAGAGCCAATGGGGTAGTGGTGTGTTAGGGGGTTGGGGAAGAGATAGGTGGTGAGGGTTAGGTGTAGGTGGATGAGTTGGGGAATGATAAAGAGTGAGAGAGGAAGTTAGTAAGAGTTAGGAGGAAGAGGGGGGGAATAGATCAATATATGGAAGGTCTAGGCTGGCCAACTCTTTTGCCAACACTCTTAATTCCATGTGTTCTTTGTATGAAAAATCTAGCAAACGTGCACATATGTCTTTGAAGGAAAATATCATCTCAAAATCATCTACTAACTTATCCACTATCACCTTCCCTGACAATGAATTTTTCATATGTTCAAACTTTTAGTGATATAACCTGCATGTGATCAAATGATCATGATATTCTTTATGGGAAAAATTTCCTCCCCTTTCCTCATAAAGAAGCGTAAACCCTTTTTGCATAATGGGGTAAATGCTTCAATAAACAGTTTGATTTCATGGTTCATAATGTCAATTTTGGCTTCCATGGTGTCCAAATGTTTATGTTTACTCACTACCTTCCTCTCCCAAGTGATAATGGAGATTATGTCCTTGATGTTTGCAGTTTTCAATTCATCCTCTATCAAACCATTCAAGAAGTGAATAGTATTGTTAGCAATTTCTATGGGATTCTTACTTGGTCTTTATTTTACTAATTTTACACTCTTCCTGGCAGCTTGCATCACAATTTATTTGTCTAGAATATAGTCCAAATAAGGCCTCAATTTAGCTTCTTCATATATAAGTGCATCCCAAATGATGTGCTTATCTCCCTATACTGGTAATTTTCCTGTTACCTGTTTCAAAATCTTGTCATTTTTATATCTCACGTATTTGCATTTTCTCTCCCAGGTTTTCCTTTCTTCTTCTCTTTTCAAGGACAAATTCTCCAAATTTGTGTTCTTATTCTTTAATCCAGTTATCTCCAAATCTCTTAGGATGACCTGAGAGATGTCTTGTACCACAGAAACTGTACTAACCTATGTAGGAGGTGAAATGATTTGTAATTAAGGATCCTTATCTTTTTCCTTCGGCTCCTTCTCCATCTCTACTTGCTTTGCCTTCAAATATTTTTCATTTTCAACCATAAGGCTCATATCCCTTTCCCATTGTTTCTTTTCTTTGGTGAATTTCAAAATCTTGGATTTACAGTCATTTAATTGAGCATTAAGATATTCTTTTTCTTTCTCCAAATCAGTGACCTCAGTAGCGTGTATGAGTTTGGTGGCTGGAATTTTTAATATTTTCTTAAGGAGTTGAATAGTATTTTATTTCTCATTCAAAAACTTTTAAGTATCTACTCCCTTGTCAACCTCAATATCAACAATTAATAGGTCACCTTGAATTTTATTTAACTGCTATTGATGTGCCTTGTTTTCAAGTCTTTCCTACCTCAGCAGGTTCTCCACTTTGCTCTTAGCTTATTGTAGTCTGGATACTTTCAAAGTGGCATTGATCAAGTCAATGTAAATTACCTCCCCAACCTATTTATGAAAATGAATCATATCAAGAGTTGGGATTTTTTCCAAGTTCATTCTCATTTCAGCAACTTTGTTTTTAGTTGCTATTGCAAATTTTAGTGTATTCTGGGTATGATCTCTAACAGTCACTAAGGATACATATTTACTGGATATCTTCCTGACATCTGCATAAAGCTTCAAAGATTCATCTATAGCCACCTCCTTATCATATTTGTACTTATCAAACAGTTCAACTCTACTTCTGAACTGAGAAGTGGAATATTTAGGTGTTTCAAAAAAATCATATTCCTTAACTTCAAATGTAGGTCCTTTAACCTTCATGTGTTTCTTCTTTTTACCTTTGACATCAACTACTTGTATTATCTTCCATATTTCTTTAAAATTCTTCCTTTTGGGTGTCTTGGTTGTATCTTCTTCCTCTGTTTCCATGTCATCAGAGAAATCTCTCTTGTTTGTTCTTTCAGAACAACTTCTATAGGTGTGATCTTTTCGCCTGTTGGAACAATGCTTGAAGGGATAGGCTGTGTGGAGATGACTTCCCTCACTGATGAAGTAGAACCTTGTTTCATGCCCTCATCCCCCTGTGTATCATGAGGATAATCTAGCAAATTTGCACTCTCGGCCATAACTTTAATCTCATGATGTTCAAAAGGCTTGTTTGTGTTCACTTGTATTCTAGTAGATAATGGTAGGATGGGGATCATAGTTAACAACATCACGTGTCTGAAATCCCATTTTTTTCAGTAAATTCTCTACCATTGGAAAATTTTCCCTGCTTTTTATGATGAATGGGCCAATGAACCAGGGAAATTTAATTGGATAAGACTTCTTAAAATTAATAAAATGTTCATTCTCCATAATCGATTTATGTCTAATGCATTCTAGAGAAAAAATTCTAAGAGTTAAGAAGCCTGGAAGGACATAGGGTGAATGAAAAAATCCATATGTTCTTATTACAGACCCTCCTCCCATCAAAATCCAATAGCCAATCCTCTTTTCTAGAGAAAACTGTAAGACTTCTTTCATCAGTGGTATTACCCTGGGTAGCCTCTATTGGAAGAATGTTTGGTATCCTTTATACATCAAGAAATTCATATATTTTCTAAATTTCTTTCTCATTTCATCAGTGAGAACAAGCTTCAGAAATTGCAAGTTCTCTTCATTAAAGAATATAAACATCTTTACCAAGTAAAATTGATATCTGAAAAACCTGTTACTATGGAAATTCACTAACTGAGAATGGATATTCTTAGCTAGAAATCATCAAATTTAAGACAACATGACTGACTAGACTCGACAGACTCAATTTGACTAGTACTCACTTTGAATAACAAACTCATTAAAGACTTTGTGACGTATCTATTAGTATCCAAACCTAAAAATTGACTCATCAAGGAAATAATAAATTGGGTTTCATCATTAAACAGGTTTGAACTAACAGGGAAAGCTTGATTTTGCAAAGAGACATATGGCTTGAAACAGGAACTGAAGAAAGCCTATTTTTGTTCCACAGGGGCTTCTCTAAATGACTAGATTAAACTTTCTCCATTGAACTATTGGGACAACTGGGTAAAATTGGATGGGATAGAGAATGTATCTCAGATGACTAATGAATTTATAGGACAAAGGATCTTAGACTTGGATACATCCATAATTACCCTCTCGGAAGAGGAATAATTGTTGGTGCTATAGGAATTTACTTCTTAATCAGATCTATGAGCTAGAACAAAATTCACACATGAACTGTTTGACAAAATGTGCAAGAGAAAAAATCAAAGAGATAGAAAATACATGAAATGACACATATGAATGGTGCTAGTTTCTGATCAAATTATTATCATACATCATTTAGATGTTATGTTACACATTTATAATACATTGGAGGAAATTCAAGTGGCTATGGCATCCAATTGGGAAAGTACAAGTGTCATGGTGAAAATTGACCCCCAACCCCCCTAGGTGGACTAAAGGAGCTCCAGCTAATCCCAAACAATCACAAAACCTCATGTGAAGTGTGTTGGGTCTTTAATGGGTCCTAGGAAAGTGTGGGTGAGAAGATCAAGGTGAGTGGGGTGCTCCAGGTGGTAATAAATGCTCATGGGAGAGCTAAATAGGCCAGATTCACCCCCTAGCGCACTTAGTCAAAACAATGCCCCAAAAATAGATAATGCGGTGGCCCAAGATATTAAATGAGGTACATGTGCTGGGTTGACCATTTAGGGCGCTGCTGTAGGTGTGAACAAGCCAAAATAACTAGTTATAATGCTGAATCAGCTCTCCTAAGTCTTAAACCATAGGATATCATTGCATGAAGGAAAATAAAGCTAGCCTAAGGTAAAAAAATATGTAATAAGGATGTATTAATGCTCCAACACCCCCCTTTAATCTAGACTTAGTACATTACTAAGGCACAAGTCACCTTTTACAACAGAAGTTTTATTGATCCATGTAACCGAGGTAAGGAGGAAAACCTCATGGGAAAAACTTCCCCTCAAAAAATGGATATGACAGAGATCAAAATGTCTTCAACAGGTCATCTTCTTCACTTGAATGAGCTGAAAAAATAAATTCTTGGTGATGGACTTGTTGAAGATGTTGTGGATGCCAAGATCATGCATCAATGCATCAAAGTGCTGTAAACAAAGATCATGTGGAGAGGCCCTTTAATGGTCATAACTTGATGATGGAGGGGAATCATAAGAATGTATTTTTCTGCAAGAATAATCTGATATAACAGCATAATCAACCCTGGAAAATATATCTCTGCAAACTCTTTCCCAAATAACATCAAAAGATTCAACAAAATCTGCATTATGTGTAGTTGTCGTATCATGAATAAATCCATGAATCTTTTTCCCAATTTGATGAATCACCTTCAAAACTATGTAGAAAAGCTCATGAGGCTCTGAAATATCAGAATATATTTCATACACAGAAGAAAATATCATAGGTATGGTGTCTCCATGAGCGAATAGATCCATAGGAAGAGAAGACTGAGCAACTAGATCACAATTACAATTGAGTGAACCTGGAAGGTCTAGAGACTTGAGATTCGAACCATGAATGGTGAAGGAAATTCCAGACATATGGAATAGAAGTCCCATGAAGGACAATAATATGGCTTTCCAACCAATCAAAGACATACAAGACATAATAGCAACATATACAAGAGACATAGCATTGGAAACTAGACAATTTTCTGAATTTCCAACTAGTGAACTTGAGGGTTGATGGGTCTTTTGGTCATGAGATGGTTGGGGAAATGAGTCAATTAATGTAATAGGCTGTATATAAGCCTTTATATCATATTCAGAACCAGAAATGGAAAGATCTGAATGTATTTGGGAAGAGCTTTCAGAAGGAACATCAAAAGCTAGTGAAAAATGACTAGTTTTGGGAGGAAGCTTTGATGAACTGACTGGGAATTTTCTCAAGGAAGGGATGGATGTTTCAGGTTCTGATATATCATAATGTGAATCAGAAATATATTTATCAGAAACATAGAAATCAGAATTGGGTTTTATCCATGCACCCAATGCATGCTCAGCCTTACAATTTCCTTGCTTGCGCTCCCATCTTTTTGCAAATTCTGGAAGAGCAATGTGGTTCTCCTCAAGGAGCTTGTTCATGATGTCCATTTTATTTATGAAGAAATATATCTCAATATGTGAACCTCTACAATAATCACATGTGGTTCTTTCTCTCTTGTTTCTCCTCTTGGATTTCGAGCTCACATCAGTAGAACTAGAGCTTTCTGAACTTGATTCCTTCTTCTCTTTCTCCCTTCGCTCCAAATATTTCTTATTGCTCTAGGATTAATTTGATATACCAGAAACAAGAGCTTGATCCTTATATTTGATGATGGTACCCATTTTTATGAGCTTTTCCTTCTCCTGAGTCAAAGACTCCATGAAATCTACCAACGTAGGCATCTTCCAATTTCTGGTTGTCAATTTGCTAGAGTGAAATGTCGAAACATATACAGAATACTGCAGCCCCAACTTAGAAAGGATGGACAAGATAATATGATCATATTTATTCTCTATGCCACATTGTTTTAGCTAAAGTACCAGAGCTTTAAACTTGGTGAATAAATATTCAATGGTCTCGTAGTGAGCTGGGCTCAGTGAGATTAGCTCATTCTCAAGATGAACCACTGTGTACCTCCCGTAATATACATTGTGGATTTGTTCTTCTTTTAAATCTGAGCCGTTAATGTGAAAAATCTCAATACCGAGACCCAACATTATCACCCTGCACAACTTTCTTTGGAGAAATCAACATCAACCATTGATATGCAACCTACCTTCATCAGAACCATCAAACTATGAGAGCTTTAACATTATGCTAATCATTTCAAGCCTGATCAGTCGAAAAACTTCAATTCACGGAATGCACCTTATCCGTCGATCACAACCTGATCACAATCACAGCCGTTGATCAACGTGGCCCCTACCACTTTCTGTGGATTTCAATTTGGAATTTCTCTGTGCTTGTTCAATCCGCGGAATTGTTTCAGACTATAGATCTCTCTCCGCTCATATCTTTCCCATCCAATATTTCCAATAGTTAACCTATTCTGAAAATCCAAAAACTTCCTTCGTTCGAGCATATCCAATTTGTGAAATGCTTCATCGCTGCTGATCTTACTTTGCGTTAATCTTAGCCCTTCAAAACTACACCCTTTTAACCGATTCTGCAAATCTAACACCTTAGTTTACTCCTTGCATCTCTGATCTCCGGAATTTCTCTCCACCATTGATCTAATCCCTTTCTTCATCCAATGCTTCATAATTAAAGAGCATGCTAACCCACTAACCCAAAGGGTGCTTCCACCAAAATTTTCAAATATGACTATTTCCAAACCCTTCAATTAAGCAATCTACCATTTCCAATATAGTGCTAACAACTGGCTCCACTAGGGATGCTATCCTCCCTACGAAGTAGCAAAGAACCCTGTAGACCAATTGACAAATCCATTGTCAATATAACTCCTTTTTCTTTTTCTTTTTGAAAGAAATATAAAACTAAAATATGGCTACCCCTTTTGATCTTAGGGCCTTCTCTACGGGCTTCAAATATTCTAGCTCACCATCTATACCGACTGAAAGTAAAGAAATATTTACACTATAATACATGAAATTTCCTTTCCCCTTATTCCAAATAATGCTTCAGAAATATCCCATTAACTGTAGCTCCTTCATACTGAGATCCATCCTAATACTATAGAATAAAAGAATGATTACCCCTATGTGCTGCAGTAATGTATGGACCTACCCACAAATTATCAAATTTACCATGCTTTCCTTTGTCTTCATGTGGAGCATCCCATTTTAACACCAAATCGTCAATCTAGAAAATGTCCTCTTTTACCTTTCTATCAAAGGTATTCTTGAGTTTCTCTTGATGTATCTGTACCTTATCATATGCTTTATCCCTCATTTCACTTAGCTCAACAATTTGATTTATTCTCCTTTGCATATGATTAGGTTCATCCTTTTGATCCTGCAACAACTTCATAACTGGTACTCCTAGAGATGTTGGAAAAACCACTTCAGCTCCATACACCAATTGGAATGGTGACATTCCAATAGCCCTCTTTGTGTTGATTATGTAATCTCACAAAGAATATTTCAGCTTTGTATGCCATGCTCTTTTATTATATTCCAAAAACTTCTTAATTATCCTCACCAAGCTTTTGTTAAAGGATTATGCTAGTCCATTAGCCTGTGGATAATATGTAGTACAATGATTCAAACTTATATGATACTTATGACAGAAATTTATCATCTTCCTGGACTTAAAAAGCAGCTACATTATCTGTTACAATCCTCTTAGGACAGCCAAACCTTTCCAAAATATTATTCTCCAGGAAATCCATTATCACTGTATCTGTAGCTCTTCTAGTAGGTATTGCTTCAATCCACTTTGTAAAATAATCAGTTGCTGTTAAGATCCACTTATGTTGTCCTGAGGAGTTTGGATTTATCTCACCAATGAAATCCAACCCCCATTGTTGAAAAGGTGCTTCTACTGATATGGGATTAAGAGGGAGGGGAACCACTTTCCTCTTTCCATCAAAAATTTGGCACAGATGACATTTGGTGGTTTCTTTATACACATCTGAAAATAATGAAGACCAATAGAATCTTGCTCTCAAAATTGTATTCACAGTTACCTTCCATGAATGATGTCCCCCACAATCTCCTTCATGTAAATATTTTGTTATTTGTTGAGCTTCATTCTCCAAAAGATAATTCAACAACACTCTACCAGGATCCTTCCAATAAAGATATTGATTTAAAATACATAATTTTGCATCCTTTAGCTTCACAAAACTTGCTCTAGTTTTACTTAACCCTGTAGGTCGAGGTTGTAAATTTTGCAACACATAAACAATATCAGCATACCATGGAGAAATAGAAAAATCAGGCATCACCTGCACTTCTGTGTTAAACTGATTTAATTGAGCTGACAGAAAATTTAGCTGCAGAGAATCACAATTAGAGTCTGTCATCATTTTAGCTAATCCATGTCCCTTAATCAACTTTTTAGGCCTAATTTCAATGTCATATTCCAAAATCACTGCAATCCATTTTGTTATTCTCCTCTATGGATCTGGCTGTGTAAGTATGCTCTTTACCACATTGTTGGGAACATATGCAACTACATGTAAATGGAGAATGTAAATTCTAAAATATTTTAGGGCCTTAATCAAAGCATATGATTGTTTTTCCATGATATCATATTTTAACTCTCCATCTCTTAATATCTTACTAAAAAATGCTTTAGGATGTTCTTCACCTTGATCATTCTTTTGTAACAAAACAACTGCAACAGTATGCTCTGAAGCATATGAGAATATTAGAAAATATTTGTCAAAATCTGGACTTACCAGCACAAGAGCTTCTGAAATGGATTTCTTTATATTCTTGAAAGACTTCTGAGCCTCCACTATCCATTTTATTTCATGATCCTTTTTTAGTATATTAGTAATGTTCATCAATATTTCAGCAAAGCTAGGAATGAATCTCCTCAAGAAATTAACTTTCCCAAAGAATGACTGTACTTATTTCTTACTTCTTGGTTCCTCCACCTTCAAAATTGCACTCACCCTATCTGGATCAATCCTTATACCTTCTTTGGAAATAATATAGCCCAAAATTTTTCCTTCTTCCAGAGCAAAATTTGATTTCCTTCGATTTAATGAGATGCCATACTTTCTGCATTTAAGGAAGACCTTTTCCAGATGTTTGATATGTTCCCTATCAAACCTAGAATATACAGTAATATCATCCATGTAAATCACTACAAACCTGTCTCTTTCATCTTCAAAAACAATGTCCATAACACGCTGGGAAGTGGCTCCTGCATTCATTATTCCAAAAGGCATATTTGCATACATGAATGTACCCCATGGTGTAGTGAAAGTAGTCTCCTGCTGATGTTCAGGAAGCACCTTTATTTGATTATAACCTAAAAACCCATCCATGTTATAAATTCTCTCTAAACCTACCACTTTCTGCAAAATATGGTCCATATTTGGTAAAGGGTAATTATCCTTTAAGAGAATTTATTCAAATTTCTGAAGTCCACACACAGTCTTATTTCACCATTCTTCTTTTTAACATTCACCAAATTAGCAACCCATTTTGAGAATCTCAGGGTTACAATTACTTTTGCATCAAATAACTTATTGATCTCATTTTCAATGATAGGCAATAACATTGGATTAATTCTTCTGAGTTTTTTCCTAAATGGTTTTTCTCCAGGATTAATTGGAATAGTATGTTGTATAATGGAGGTGTCATACTCTTTGAGGTCATCGTAACTCCATGCAAATACATCAGTGTATTTTTTCATTAGGTTCACATACTCATCTTTCTCTTTAGCACGCAATTTCTTGGACAATTTTACAATTCTGGGATTCTCCTCAGTACCAATATTTTTATCTTCAACAACGTTTTCAGCAGGTTTGACTTTAGGATCTCTGACAAGATCATTTTGGTCAAAAAGATTCTCTAAGGGGATTAAACATCTGGGAATATTATTACTTTTCAACTGAACTATATATTTTCCACCCAGTGAACCTTTCAACTTCTCTGTTTCAACAATTCCTTCTTCATCTCCATCAACATCTTGAAAATTTTCAGAGTCAACACTTTCATTTTCTATTTGGGTATTTACAAATTCACCAGAAAATTCCAGAAATCTTTTGATTTACATATCATCTTCAAAAACCTGCCAGTATTTGGTATTGTCTGGTATGGAAGGCATGTTCACAATGTCAACCTTGTATTTTCTTTTTCCTGCAGTAGGAGTCTTAAATTTTCCAGCAGCAATCGCCAAAGAATTTGCCATTGTATTACCATATCTAGGAACCACTTTGACACCGTGTTCTGTGAAATAATTCCCAAACATATCCCACACTTCATTCCTATAAGCTCTCATCCTAGGATGCTTAGTTTGATAACTATCATTCACCTGATTTACCACAAGTTCTGAATCTCCAAAAACTTGGACTTGTTTAGCTCCCAAATCCTTTAGTGCATGCAAACCCAATAACAAAGCTTCATATTCTACTACATTATTAGTACATTCAAAGGTCAACTTGTAAGAAAAAAGCTTTAAAATATCTAATAGGGGAAATTATGTATACACTTGCACCGACACCCACTTTAGCCACTGATCCATCAAAATACATGGTCCATAACGCTTCTTCATTTTTCTTTCTTTCCAATGCTTCTTGTTCATTTATCACCTTTTTATCCTTTTTGCATTTACTTGGCACAACAACTTTTGAATCACAAGGAGAAACATCATTGAAGAAAATAGATGACCCTAAGTCTGTATCAATAGCATAAACATGATGAACTCCTAGCTAATCTTGACTACTAACAACATATGGTGATCTTTTTTCACTGGTACAGTCTCTTGTTTTCATTAAGAAGAGGAATTGTAGCATAAGACATATCCATTTGGAAACTTCCTTTTAACTTTGAATTCCAAGATCTTTACAACAAAACACCAAATTTGGGAGGGATATCAGCCACAACAACAGCCATGACCACAGTTTTAGATGGTGATTTATTCAAGGAGAATACCATGTCTTTTATCATACCCAGACATTTCACCCTTTTGGAATCAAAAGAATACAAATATTTATAAGGCCTTGTAATCTCTAACCCCAAAATTTCTACTACTCCTTTAGGCATCAAATTATGTGAAGCACCTGAATCTAACATAGCATTATGCAACACCATGTCATGCACATTTAAGCTCATATAAAAATGTGGTGCTTCCTCATTATCCACATCATCAATCTTAGACCCCAAAACAATGGTAGGATTGTCATCTGTCACTTCCAAAATATCTCGTTGAGGCTCCCCCCAATTTCTGACCATTTTGGTTATTGTGTCCCTATACTCCTGATTTCTGAGCAGTTCATTAAAAGGAATTGAAATATTCAACTTAGCAAGTTCACTTTGTAGATTAAAAATGGAAGAAATTTTATCTACCTCCATGGGTGTTGTTTGTTTTAGTTCATTTACTTTCTTAGTTCTATTTTGAACCTCTTTATGTACAACACGTTCCTTTTGTTTTTCGTTTCTTTTTTTTGTATTCATTTGACTACTAGAAGGCTGATTTGGATTTAAAATTCCTTTATTCATAACAACATATCTACTCCTCAATTTGATCTTTTTCACATCATTTATAGAATGCATATGCCCCTTTTGATACTATTCCAACTCCTCAAAATATCTATTATCATCCTTTTGTGCAAACATACTATGTTCCTCCTCAGTCAAATAGATTTCATAATCTAAATCACCAAAGTGATGGATATGGTATTCAATTGACTCTGCACCATCCTCATCAGCAACATAATTTTTAGGGAAAGGTGGTCTTATTTGCTGATCTTCTTGGTTCCTGGGATTCCTCATGTCTCTTTGTCTATTTTGTGGGAGAGGAGGAGGAATAGGTCTTCTAAAGTTAGGGTTTCTGATCTGGGGTTCATTCTTTTCTCGATTCACTGGCCTAGTATCCATAGTCAACCTATCCATCAACTTTTCCATTGTTTTCAGCATCATTTCAAATTTGATATCATTAGACGAAGAAGCAGAAGAGGTGTAGGGCATATTTTATTCTCTACCTTTCCTCCTATCAACATCTACCCTTTGTTTTATCTTTCCACATGCCATCATATTGGCTTCTACTTCCAAGGCATCTGTAAACATAACAGGAAGGCTGGATGATTTTCTCTCTCTCAACAACAATGCAAAGTCATTATCAAAGGCTTCTACATAATGAAGTTCAGCAGCACCAGCTGAAGGCTTAATATCAGTAGGTATTGAATTATAGATTCTCATGAACCTACTGTCAAACTCATGGACTGACTCAAAAAATCCCTTTTTAATATTATTGTACTGGGATAGGACTTGTCATGGACTTTGCTTATTATCCCATATATCCATTAATGCAGTTTGGAAGGCTGCAAAATTCCAAATAGACCCAGCGGGTAAATATTTATACCACTTTTTGGCTTCCCCAGATAATCTCTTTACAAATAGCCTCATCTTGACATCTTCATAATCATCCTCTTCCAAATCTACAAAGTCATCAAATTTTCCAACATGGTATTTAGTAGTAACATTTCCTTCTCCATCATAAAGTGAAATCCTCTAGGAATAATTTAAGGGAAGGTCATGTAGCACCGTAGGTAAGGCCAATGGAGCAAACCTAGCTGGAGCCATTGGTCTAGGTGGATTTGGAGCAAGTGGTAAAGGTTGGGATACTGGAGGATTTTGATTAGGTTGGGGAATATGAAACTGATAGTTTTGGACAATAGAAGTATTTTTTTCAATTTTTACCGGAGTTTGAAGGTTCTGCCACAAAGAATCAATAAGATATGATTCTAACCTACTAGGGTTAATCTCAACTTTCTTTAGGTCAGATTCAGATTTTGATTTTGACAATAATCTTTCAACACTAGTTTCCCATTCAGATTCTTGTATACTATGAAAATATTGAGATGATGATGCACCAAATTGAGAACTATTTATTTTTTCTTTATTTTTATTTCTAAGCAATCTCTTTGGATTCTCCACGCTTTGCAAAGTTTTAGTATTAGGGTTACCTCTCGTATTCACTCTCCTGAAAGCCAGGATTTATTCTATAATACTGCTCAAAATAAATGTGAAGTTGCCAGGGAAAATGTACAACCTTCTTTGAATGTAGAAACTTCTGCTTGCCCACAGAAATCTTTTTCTTGAAAATTTGAAATCCTTGTCATTCTTCGCAGGGTTGATATGCACTTTCATCCACGGAAATGATGCCAATTTGCTAACACTAGAAAATTACCAAAGGTTATAAGGCTATTCCCAGTTAACAGCATAAACCACTTTTAAAGAGAAAACTGGCTTTTTTCTCTTCCGAGAGGGATCTCTCACAAAATAATAACAAGGCTAGATATGTATAAGAAAAACTATTTGTAATTGATAAGATTGGTTGAAACAAAACACATGAGCATTGGGCTATGGAGTCAAGATATGAAAATTGATAAACTGATCTTTTGCATTGAATTTTTAAATAGAGGCAAGGTAGCTACTCAGTCATAGTCAAAATTTGATTGTCTGGTGAAAAAGGAAGAACATGAACAGACCATTAACATAGAGCATTGTAAAAATGAATTTTGTATCAACTTTAGAAGAAAGGATTGGTGAATATCTGAATAGAATATCTAGAGCATAGTAAATATGAATTCTAAACTGTTATACACTCATTTCAAACATGAAGGAGAACATAATGGAAAGATAAAACTGGAAAAGCATTCACATCAAAAGGGAAAGTATAGACTGCAACATGAAATAATACAGGAATCTCTAAAAAATGCCAACTGTTGGCTTTGTAAATTAAAGAAATACTTTAATACACAAATATCTCAAAATATCATGGGCTCTAACCCCCGCTTCATCAAATGTATGAATACTTGTACAATTGCTCCTTGAGTTGAACAATAAACCTAACTATCTAACAGTTTCAATCGTTTATTACATGTGTCAAAATACTTGTCTATTACAAAATAGTTATGAGATAACAAAAATTCTTAACCAATGAAATTAAAATAACATTTATCATCAAATATATCCTTCGTTGAAGTTCCTTTGTGATGTCTTGCTTGATGTCTTCATGGTTGTAACTTATATTTATTTGATCCAAATTGTTGAACTGTTCTCCATTGTTTCAATTTAGGAAAATCTGCAACAACCATTTCATGTGCCAGAACTCTGAGCTCCATGCTTTTTGCATATGAAAGATTAGGTACCTTGGCACACGTGACTTTAAAATCAAACAACAAATCGAACTCTTCAGCCAATTTATCAAACACGACTCTTCCAAATAGAGCCTACTACATATCTTGAAACTTACTGTGATCTGACTCGCAATTTACCAATTTCTCCAGATATTCCTCCTGAGACAATAATGGTCCCATTTCCTCCCAGAAGAAAGGAATTCCCCTGATTCTTCACTATCCACCAGTTCTATCTCATCCATTTTATCCATATTTAGAAGTACTTGGAAGGTTTCAGGATGCCTACCTTGTCAATTAGCACAGTGTTCAGACTCGTCCACCGTGGCACTTTGCACACAGTCAGGGTTACCGTCAATTCCAATGCTCAGAAAAAACAAACCTTTTGACCTCCACATAACTATTTTTATAATTTTTTATGTTTCATAACCACTGTGTACCTCCTACAATCCACACCACGGATTTGTTCTTCTTTGAAATCTGATTCGTTCATGTGAAAAATCTCAGTATCGACACCCAACATTATCACACTGCACAACTTTCTTTCATGGAATCAACATCAAACATCGATCTGCAACCTGCCTTCATCACAACCGTCAAATTGTGAGAGCTTTAACATTACGCTAATCATTTCAAGCCTGATCAGTCAAGCAACTTCAATTCACGGAAAGCACCTTATTCATCGATCACAACCTGATCACAATCATGGCCATTGATCAATGTGGCCCCTATCACTTTCCCTAGATTTCAATTTGGAATTTCTTCGTGCTAGTTCAATCCACGTAATTGTTTCAGACAGGAGATCTATCTCCATTCATATCTCGTCTGTCCGATATTTCCACCAGTTAACCCATTCCGCAAATCCAAAAACTTCCTTTGTTCGAGTATATCCAATTTGCAAAATTCTTCATCGTCGCTGATCTTACTTTGCGTCAATCCCAGCCCTTCAAAATTACACCCTTTTAACAGATTCTGCAAATCCGACACCTTAGCTTACTCCTTGCATCTTCGATCTCTATAATTTCTCTCCACCATTGATCTAATCCCTTTCTCCATCCAACGCTTCATAATGAAAAAGCATGCTAACCCATTAACCCGAAGGGCGCTTCCACCAAAATTTTCAAATATGACTATTTTCAAACCCTTCAATTAAGCAATCCATCATTTCCAATATAGAGCTAATAGGTAGTTTGGGGGGTTAGGAGCGTAGGTAACCACAACATGTATGTGTTTTTGTTCACTAAAATGCATATGTGTTTGTGTTCGCTAAAACATGTATGTGTTTGTGTTCACTAAAATGCATATTCCTTTTTTAACATTACAACTATATTGTTTGGTTTGTTGAGAAATACATTATTTAAGGAATTGGGGGGTGGTTAGGAATTAGAGGTGGAGTAAGAGGGGGGTAGTTAAAGGGTCAAAGGTATAGATGTAGGTGGGTTAATAAGTGTTAGAGAGAGGGGTTAGAGGTTAGGGGTTAGTAAGGGCTAGGGAGAGGAGGGGGATAAAGAAGAGTCGGGGGTAGGGTTAGGTTGTATTTTAAAATTTTCAAATATTAATGATAATAACACACATATATTTTTTGGTTGTATTTTAAAATTCGTTTTCCACCCTTATCCTGTNGAAGAGTCGGGTGTAGGGTTAGGTTGTATTTTAAAATTTTCAAATATTAATGATAATAACACACATATATTTTTTGGTTGTATTTTAAAATTCGTTTTCCACCCTTATCCTGTTTCATGGATTTTTGTTGACGATGTTGTTTGGAAGGAGTTATCCCGTCCTTTCGGTGATAAGTTCTGCAACCATTTTTTCTTAGATTGTGTGAATCAAATTAGAAAAATTACAACATTTATTTCTCAATTGTATCCACTATAGTAGAAGAAATGAATTCTTCTTTGTCAAGGCATGGGAAACAACATCAAAATTGGTGTTCCAAGGAAATAGCTCTAGAATATCTACTAAATCAAGGTGTGTTTCAAATAATGAAACCAAATCAATATCTGAATACATCAAACCTCCTACAAATGGTTGTAATGTAAGGTAATCTTTAGAAAGGGTTTAAAATACCATAGTAGTCCAAGGATTTATTTCCATTAACTTATCCCAGTTTCTCATGGATGTAGGTAGGAGAAACATTAGAGAGCCTCATTCCCTGATGGTACTCCCACCTTTTGCTACGAGGGGAATATTCTTAGAAAGACTAGTAAGTTTTCTAGGACATATGTAGTTACTTGCATATGAATAGTGCAAAAAATGTGTGGTGGTGATAACAATCTTACTATTTGTTGAGTTTGATACTACATGCAAGAGACGCTCAAAAAAATATGAGATATAAAGTTCTATAATTTTAGGAAGTTGATTCAACCTTCCTAAGGATCTAAATTTATAATTTCCTTCTATGTATATTTAGGAATAAAATAATATTTGGAAGCACTTCCAATTTCCCCATACCATTTGATCAGTCGTCATATGTTTGAATCCTTTGAAGAAAGATCACTTTTGGTGTACATGATAGAATTTGATACACTTTCCAAACCTATGTTGTTGGAAGAACTTACATACTTCAACAAAGGAGCATTTTGAAGGCGAGTTGAAAGTCCCTTCCGATTTTCAACAATAAAATAAATAAGTTCAACGTACATATTTTCAGGCAGGCCTTTCAACGAACCAAACAACCAAATATAGGAAGAATACCAATTGTCAGACACATTAACCACTCCCACAAAATTCAAGCTATTATAAAACTCCTGTTTATCAAGGTAAGGATGGACTATGTGTAGATTACGAGAAAAAGGATAATTATGGTTTCTTTGTTACCCTTGTCCTTTTTCTTTCTCCATAATGCATTTAAAAGAAAGGATTATTGATCGAGTTTCAGTTGGTCTATATAAATTTTTATCCCAAATCCAACGTCACATAAAAGAATGTTCTCAAGTTTCAATTGGGTCTGAATGGAATCTCTAAGTTGTGTTATTTATGGATAATGAGTAGTGTCAAAGGGAAGGAATCTAAAGATCCAATTTTTTGATGATAGAAGTGCATTACAACTTATCACGGTATGAAATGACAAAAAAAATTATAATGGAACACAGTGAAGGATTTCGTGGTTCCAATTGTTATTGAAAATGATACTTTTTATTGACAAAACGAGTAACAAAATTGCATGTATTTTAAATGGAAATATAGTTACCATGTATGTGAGTAAAAAAACATAGATTCCTACAACCACCATATTTCCTCTTGTAAGTTATTCACCCATGGAAAATCTAATGTAATAGTGCATTTTCAACATTTTTCCTCTCCACAACCCTACATTTGTCTTCCATAGGAAACCATTTCCTCCACATGTAATAACTACATTGTTTCGTGGAAAATTCATCTTCTTCTTCCAACAAATGGAAAATGAAGGATTCTTTCCTCTTCTCATCCCTAAATTTGTCATCCACAAGAAACCATTGCCTCCACATGTAATAACTACATTCTTTCATTGAAAATTGATATTATTCTGCCAACAAATGAAAATTGAAGGATTCATTGTCATTTCTTTGAGAAGTTCTAAGGTCAATTTCTCGTAAAGTAGAGATTGTATAAATCCTATTGAGATCTATATGTTCTAGATCATCAACTAAGAGCTTATTTATCTTAGACATAAACAAAATAAATTTAATATGAATACCAGAGAGTTGTTTCTTTACAACTTCAACCTTCTCAGGACGTAGGGGTAGAACTATAACAGTATTGGGAAGCTGGAATCCATAAATTTATTCGAGTTGTGTTATGCACAGACTATATTCTATCCCCTTGAAGCCCTAGGTTGGCCATATTTGGAATTCATTGATTCCCTAGATGTTACTAGTGAAGAAAGAGGTAGTGGGATTGATAGAAACACTCCAATAAAACCCTCTATATCTCCCACTCCCCTACCCCTAATCCCCTAAAAAAACCCTCTCTCACTACCTATAACCCCCTCCTCTCTTTCTCTCTCCTACTACCCCTCTCACACACACACTGTCTCTCTCTATCACCTCCACCTCCACCTAACCCCCACCCATATCACTCTCCCAACCTCCTAAAACCCCCATTTGTCTCTACTTATGACCCCTTAACAACCCCATA
>LPNX010708663.1:618164-683887 GCA_001517045.1 Pseudotsuga menziesii
TTCCTCCATGGTGACTTGGAAGAAGAGATCTACATGAGACATCCTGAGGGGTACACTGAATATTCCTCCTTGGTTTAAAAACTATGGAAATATCTGTATGGGCTCAAGCAAGCCCCAAGGGCATGGTATGCCAAGATTTATGCCTTCCTGCTATCACAAAAGTTCAAAAGTTGCAAGTATGATTGCAATGTCTACATGCAACAGAAGGGAGGCTTCTTACTATTGATTGTATTGTATGTGGATGACTTGCCCATTATTGATGGTTTAACTATTGGGTTGAGAGACATCAAGTCAGCCTTGAGCAAGGCCTTCTCCGTGACATATCTAGGGCTACTGGGGTATTTTATTGGCCTTGAAGTGAATAAAAAAGCTTTGGGGATCATGATTACTTAGTTTAGATATGTAGGTGATTTTCTTAAGAGATTCCATATGACTGATTGCAAAGAAAAATATTTCCCTTTCCTATCTGGAATAATATGGGAAGAAGGTGGTTCTACACCCATGGTTGATAGAACTATCTATAGACAGTTGATTGGTAGCTTATTGTACCTTAATCATTTGAGACCAAACTTGTCATATGTTGTGAGTGTTGTTTATAGGTTCATGCAAGATATACATGAACTACATTGGAAGGAAACAAAGCGCATCTTTCATTATGTGCAGGGTACTAGAGAGTTTGGGATTCAATATTTTGCTGGTGCTCAACTAGATATGATTGGTTTGATTGATTCAGATTGAGCTGGAGACAGTAGTGACATAAAATCTACTTCAAGGTTTTTGTTCATGTTGGGATCTAGACCAATTTGTTGGTCAAGCAATAAGCACGTAGCTCTTGATATCTCTTCAGCTGAAGTAAAGTATCGAGGGGCTATAAATGAAACTATTTGAGAAGTTTGGATACATGGGATTCTGACAGAGTTTGGAATTCACACTTCTCCTTCACCAATCATTTTCTATGATAATCAAAGTGCAATTAAAATTTCCAGTGATCTAGTACAGAAGCAGCGGACCAAACACATAGAAGTCCATATGCACTACATCTGGCAACTAGTGCATAGTAAGACTATCATTATGCATTACTTCCCTACATAGTAGCAGGTTGCAAACATATTCAAAAAATATTTCATTGAAAAGAGATTTTTTTTATCTCAGGTCTCTTTTTGGTGTGAAGGTTTGATTCATTTTTGTTCTTGGTTCACTTTCAATTTTGAGGGGGGGTTCCCACGAGGTTCTCCCCATTTCCTCGATTTATTGAGCAAATACTTTTTTGCATTAGATTGTATGGGTGATCTTTGATCTTAGTTTCTAGGGCCCAGGTTGTCCAAGTTTGAATTAACGGGGAGTGTTAGGATTATTGTAATACTCCTGTCTCCACCATAGTCTAAATGTTAGTCTCCTAGCTTAGGATTATGTTTCCACTTCATTAGTGACATGGAGAAGTTATTTTGGGACCACCTACCACTTGATACACCACTATGCATGAGTTTGGGAGCTCGAGAGACCAATCCCTATATTTTAGGATCCCACACTGAGTCATGAGAGTCCCACCATCAGTTCACCCTAATATTTGTTGATTTATGCTCTGACGGGACACATTCAATTCACCTTCAATTAGTATAACGCCACTTTTTCATGATTTAAGGAGATGGTCGCCTTTGCTCACCTACCTTGATCAGTTAATTGATTGTGAGGTGTTTCAATTATCCAAAGTTACACTAGCGAGCCTTTCGTGGTGATTACTCCACAGTTAGTGATGTCTGGAGTCAGTCCAAGTCATGGGATTCAAATCACTCCTAGAGGATTCGAATTATCTCTATAGTATCATCAATCTATTTCATATAGATTAATGATTATTCAATTATGGTTATGCTGTCAAATTATTGCCCCTTCTTTGAATAATCTCACCATGATTGTTTGGCAATTATAACGCTGAAATTATTCCTCTTTCACTCTTCTTTCACTGTCAGGTTCAATCCAGCCTGGTGATCCTGTGGAGTTGCTAATTTTATAGTGCTTGTTCCTGAATTAAGCTAAAATGGGGATTAGGATATCTTTTTCCCTAGTGTTCTTGGACAACTACATGTATCCTTTCCAATACCTTTTCCATATCTACCAACTCTTGGTTCAACTAAGCTATTATTCGAGTGAATCTCTCTTCTTTCCAACTATGATTCCATCTAAATGATAATTTTCTCAATTGCACAAACCGAACTTTGTGGTTGTTCCAATTTTCCATGATAGCGGTGAGGGATTCTCGATGTTAAACAAATCTATTATGTAGCAATGGCAATAATCTTACCAAGGTTTCAAGGTTCTTTGCGATCATTATTTTTAGTCAAACATCTAGAAATTTTCTTTAAAGTGCTTGTTTTCTTTTTGAAGTTGCACATTAATGTCAAACATCTAGAAATTTTCTTTAAAGTGCTTGTCTTCTTTTTGAAGTTGCACATTAATGACTTGTAGATATTCCAACCTTTTTCTTTTTTTTGGTTACATTTGCTATGTTTTCATCCTCTTCAAAATTTTGGGAGTTACATCATGTTCAAGGATTCGACTAGCTATAATACTATATCCTCCATAAATGAAGGACTTATAATGCATTTGCTTCATCAACACAGATCCTTGTGACATTAAAATCTTATTTATGTTTATTTTAATGATGTTGAGTTGTCTCCCCTTATAATTGATTATAAACTTCTATTCCAAATTAAACTTTTAAATACAAACTTCTTTAAGTCCTTAAAATTAATTTATTAATTACAAAGTTTATGATTGTTTCTCCACAGAAAGATTCACAATACTACTAACTATACAATGTTTGGATTAAAAAAAAACTCAACTCTATAATATATATATATATTCTCTCTCCAATTCCAACTCAAGTTTTAAAATACTAAAATATCATAAACTATGCTTTCAAATACGAGAATGTCATGAATCAAGCTCTCACCAATATTTACAATCTCACCAACATGAGTTTATAGTAAACTCCCACTCCCATTCAACTTCTGGTAATTAATTAAAACAAAATGATATAGACATGGATAAAGAAGTCATGTCACACAATGCCAAATGATTTCACCTATGAGATACCGACTAAGATTTAAAACACTAAGAGCCAAAAACATTGGTAATTAATTAAAACATATTGAGATGGGTAAAGAAACCATGTCACATAATGCCAAATGCTTTCACCTTTGAGATGCCCACTAAGTTTAAAACACTAAAATCCAAAATAAATGACACGGAAAGTACTAGAAAAGTTATGCTTTAATTTGATGGCACGAATTACCATCCATGAAGGCCGACCAACGTTTAAATTTGAATCTTTTTGAATTTTTTTAGTCGAGGGTTTTAGTATGGTATAGGAGTGCAAAGTTAAAATTTTCTTAGAAACAAAATTAAATTATGTTTTTACTCTTTCAATTAGGAATGATATTTTATATTAACATTTTAAAGGAATGGCAATTTTTTAAATTACTTGTTAATATAAACTTTATTTATAAATAGTATTTTTATAATAAAATCATTTCTACAAAAATATGCGATAATTACTTGACAAGCAAATGCCTAGTGTTTCAACTTTCCATAGGACATAATAATACTTATCTAAAACTCAATGACCTCACGCAGAACATCTTAATTTTTTTAGCAAGGCTCTGTAGCTGGTATCAACAATATTTGTTTTTTGCATTTTTTCAAATGTTTAGTTAATTTATACTAGTCAACTAAAGTATAATTATTTATATCCCCTTTCATCTTTGAAGGGATACTAGAATATGTGCCCTTTAAATTAAGATCCACCCTTCAAATTTGACCATAGAGGCTTACCTGTCCACATGCCCCACAAACACTTCATGCTACTCTAAGGAAATTATGCAACTTACCTAGGTTGTGCACAAGTTCTGGGAAATTTAGAATGCATGATATGATCCTCTTGGGTGATAACTAGTTGTACAACCTTGCTAAAACAAGTATCTACTTCAACAATCCCTAATTCTCTAGACAAAAATAAAATCTTAGAATTCGCTAGCATCCTATAATTTGCACAACACTCCCTCTTTATAACAATGTCAATTTGAAAAATAACTTATGTGTGCAAGCACTACCTTCATAATTTTTCTAACATTTATTTGTGTCTATAGCTATCATAGAGTTCCAAGAAACATCCAAAGTCATTGACCTCCATGCACAACTTCTTATACATCTCCAAGAAAGGAATATTCTTATACAGTATTGAAAGAAAATAAAAATAAATAGAAGTTTCTTTTGATGTCAACATCAACTTATTGTCCACCTTGTTGATGGTGTTAACCTTAACACTTTGTAGAAGAATTATGTTCATGGGGACAAAGATATAGGAGAGTCTTGGAAGCCTCCAACACTTTATTTTTTATACTTCTGGATTTCCTATATATATGCTCTTTTTCTTCATATAATTTTGGATTGGGGAAGTCTTCTTGTTATTCGTCCTCAAAACATAATTTGGAAACCTTAACACTTTGTAGAAAATTTATGTTCTTTGGGACAAAGATATAGGAGAGTCTTGGGATGAAGCCTCCAACACTTTATGTCCTATACTTTTGGATTTTTTTATATATATGCTCTTTCTCTTTATATACTTTTGGATTTGTTGTTGGATTAAGAAATTATTCTTGTCATTCTTCCTCAAAACACAATCTGGCTTGTGGCATGTTGTTTGCTTCTCCAAACAATGTTGAATATTGTAACTTCAAAGGATATTCTAAATGTATTTTACTGATGTAACCCAAGGGAGATGTTATTATTCCTCCGTCGAGGTGTTACTATTGTAATTGGTCATCATAGAGTCATGAGGTAAATCCTCCATTGTAATTTGGGTCAATAGTACCCTAATGAATATAATATAATATTGTATTGAGTCTTCCTAAGTGAAGTCATCCTAGTTAGTTAAGTGGGGCTGACTTATTAGGTTAAAATTCAAGTGACAAAAGAGTATAAATAGAGGAGATGTGTTCCTCATTTGAACACACACTCACTTGTGTATAGCACATAGGAGAGATAGAGAGATATATTTGCTGGAGGGAAGCGCACCTATCTGGAATCTTGTCTTGTACTTTTGATACATCTTATGCAGAGGAATTTTTATTTGATTTTCTTCCCCACGAGGGTTTCCCACGATAAATCTTTGTGTTCTTTTGTGTGGTTGTACTTGTCTATCTTTCAGTGATCCTTTTGCATATGGTTATGATGTTATAATGCTAAATGTTATCAGATTTGGTATAACCATTAAAACTTAACATGCTATCAGAGCTACCCTGAAATAATTCTTTGTGCACCTGAAACACTGCTACAACTACAGCTATTGAAAATTAGGGTTTCATGCTTGAAAACCCTAGAAGACTAAAACTAGTCATGTTGGGACTTTCGCTATATCTCGATATTGGAAAAGGATCGGGAGCTAAAACTTTTACAGTCCGAATATGAAATCCTGATGTACCCTTTCTAAAAGTTTCAACCTCATATCCATTATAATATAGGAGATATGATTCCTCCAACTCAGGGTTCCAACCTCCCCTAAGATTCAATCCTTAAACTTGTGACCTAAATTTCTATATCTCGGGCTAGGAAGGTCCAAATTAAATTTCACAAGATGTTCCAAATAGGGCACGAACTGTAGTTGTTGTGGTAAAATTTTTAGACCCAGAAGGTGAAAAAATGACACGTGGAAGTTCGTACAAGTTCTCTATGATGAACAATCTTGAAATAAGTTACCTTGGGAAAATTTGCATAAGTCCCAATTGGAGAAACCAATTCTATTCTAACCTATGGGAATGGAAAGAAGAGAGACCAAGATACCTCAGTGAGACAATTAAGAGACAGAGGATTAGTACTTTCAGAGATATAGCAGAAAAAATATTGGGAAATTTTGTAGAAGAAATTGAAGAAAACTAGGGCATCAAATATTTTGCAGTTCTGATCACAGTTTTGGGAAAATGAGTATGTTGCTCAGCTCGCCTTGAGGAGGCACATCTTTCTATCCAATCAGATCTGAAAGATACCTAATTTGAAAATTATGGTTTCTCTGTCAAACCCTAAGTCCATAGAAGCAGTATTCCAGAAAATCTTTCAAGCAGTTATCATATTGAAGCAATCTCATTGGTCAAAGGATAAGTTGTAGATCCAGAAGGAGATGAATAAAAAGCACATGAAAGAATCTACCAAACAAACAAAGATAAGTATTTGAATCGTATTTCCTATATATGTTGTATGCATGATAGAATGCTTGCATTAATGACAGTATACTACCAATATGCATGCTATGGGTAAGTAGCCCATGGTGCTATACAACACTCCATTGCTACATATCGAGAATGAAATATCTTTTCTAACATACTGGATTAGTGCATAATCTCAATGATGTTATGGTAGATATGGAAGGAATATGGAAATTTTTAGTGAGATATAGATGAATGTTGTATTGGATAAAATAGTTGCATGATTATATCCTTATGCATAATATTTTGTCATAAGACATATGTCCTATGAAATGTTTCTAACCATGCAATTGGTGCATTTGACTTGTAGGAAAGTTCGTGTGAAACCGCCTACAAGAAAATAAGGATAAGACTTGTTCTAAAGAACAAGTTATTACAATTCAAGATTCACTCCAATAAACATGAACCTGAAGCTCCCAGGGTCAGAGACACCATGATGGAAGAAAGTGCTTCAGAAGAATACAAGAGAGTAGTAGATCCACCTCGAGAGATGAATACCATATTGGACTCGAGAGATCATTCAAGATGAAGAAAAGAATGGTGGGAATTCCAAACCAAATTAAGAGGACTAAGATACACTCTAGTTATGTGGCATAGTTGAGTGACATCATTGATACATACCCTTCCAGTTATGGAAGAAGCTATGATCAAAGAGTAACAGTTGATCATGGGGAATGATGTCTAGGATATGGTTCTAAGACCTGAAGGGAAGTCCGTAGTATATTCCATATGGATATACAAGAAAAAGTACAAAAGAAAGGTTTGTGGTTTGGCTTAGAAAGAATAGACTATGGCATGACATACTCTATTGAACAAACACACTTCTCCAGTAGAAGTATATATCAAGGAAAGAACGACTTGTGCAGAATAGGCTTTGTATGAGATCACAAGGCACCTATAGATAAGCACATCCAGGAGCTTAAAGATCACCTAGAGTGATGAATATCTCAACATTTTCTACAAGGCTGAATATGGAAACCTATAGAAGATAACAAGTTCACAGATGGGTGCAAGAGAAATTTTCAACAAAGTTCAAGATAAAGGGATCTTGGTATCTAGTAACCTGAGATGGATACATAGAAGATCAGCATAAGAGGATGCTACCTGTCACTCTAGTACATAAAGAAGAGGGAGGATGATACTCTGCTTCAGGGGGAGTTACTACAGAAGATATATGAGTTCGACATGGTATGACATGATGGAAAACTCTCTAATGGACTAAGCCTTTACCAACAGTAAATTTGGTTCCAACCTTCAAGGTTGAATGTGGAATACTAGGATATGTCGATGACCAGAAAGGATGAACTCATGGTAGAATAAATGATGGAATAATACCAAATTCATGTTTGGGATATAGTACCCAAACCAGAAAGCAAGAGTGTGGTATCTTCCAAGTGGGTCTACAAGATAAAATATGTTGTTGATGGAAGGAGGATTCTATCAGAGAGAGGGAATTGATTATGAAGAGACATTCTCTATAGGAGAAAGGTACACTTCCATAGGAACCATCATGGCACTTTCTTCCATGATGCAGTGGGATATATACTAGATGGATGTAAAGAGAACCTTCCTGAATGGTATGATTGAGGAAGAGGTTTACATCAACAATCACAAGGATTTGAATTCAAAGACAGAGTGACTCATGTAAGTTGAAAAAGGATCTATACGGACTGAAGAAATATCCTAGAGCTTGGTATGTAAGAATAGATAGCTTCTTGACAAGCTTGGGCCTTACCAAAAGTAAAGTTAATCCTAACCTTTAACTCAAGGTTATGGATGATGAACCTGTCATACTATTACTGTATGAAGATGATCTATTTCTAGCAGGAAATGGGAAACAGATCACAGAAAGCTAGAAGAATCTATTTGAAGAATTAGAGATGAAAGATATTGTATTGATGCATTATTTCCTCTGGTTGGAAGTGTGGCAGAACCTAGAAGGAATCTTTCTGAATCGAGAAAAGTATGAAGTAGATATCTTGAAAATATTTGATATGTTGGATTGTAAATCCATGGCCACACCCATGGACACCAAACTGAAGTTGTTGTCTGATGAGACATCAGAGTTAATGGATATGACTCGGTACAGACAGATTATTGGGTCATTAATGTATCCAGTGAACACAAGGCTAGATATATGCTTTGATGTGAACACCTTGAGCTAGTATGTAGTTAAACCTAGATGGGTTCACCTGATAGTTGCAAAGCATGTGATGTAGCTAAAATGTACAATAGACTTGGTACTTTACTATGGTAGAGATCATGACTATAGAATATATGTATATATGGATTCAGATTGGGAAGGAAGTGCCGCAGACAGAAAAAGCACCGCATGTGGATGTTATTGTTTGGGATCTGCCATGATCTCATGGCTTAGTAAGAAACAGTCCAGTGTTGCTCTCAACACAGTTGAAGCAGAGTACATAGCAGCTTGCTCCACTAGTTGTGAAGCAATATGGATTCAACTGATTTCAGGACTATTTGACATGGATTTGGATACCACATTCTTTGTGACAACCAAGGTTACATAAAGATGACAAAGAATAATGTGGGATATAGTACTGAAGGGAGATATAAAAATCCATCATGTGAGTACCGATGAGCAAGTTACTGATGTGTTGACCAAGCTTCCGTGACAATATTGGTGTAGTTTGAAAAGACTTTGCTCGCAAGGAGGAACCGTGATGATTATACTACAAACTTTCCTCACAAGGAGGAATGATGATGATGATACAGACTTTCCTCACAAGGAGGAACAGAGAAGATATGGACCCTTCTTCAAAAGGAGAAACAAGTCGAAGATATAGATTCTCTTTGGAAAGGAAGAATAAGTCAAATATATGGACTCTCTTTGGAAAGGAGGAATAGTTCGAAGATATAGACTCTCCTCGGAAAGGAAGAGCAGGTTGATAATATGGATCTTCTCGAGAAATGGGGAGTGATGATGAGTGATGCTCCAGAATGAAAGAGGTTAAGCGCACCTAAAGATGCTGACAAGGTCCGACATTCACTTATGTACGATAGTATCCTTTCTTGAGGATGGAAGGTATGACACTCTGTGCATGAGAGTGTTCCTTGCTAACTAAGGATGGACCTGCAGATGTTACTCTAGCATGGAGAGTACCCACATTCAGTTGTGGATACTGTAGAATAACAATTGCTCAGGAGTGGTCCTAACCTTAGTGGTATGGATTCTCTACGATGAGTCCTCGCAAATGATAGGGCCGACATTTACATGTTGTCGAGATATGCTCTACAAACATTACTCTCACATGGAGAGTACCCACATTCAGTTGTGGATACCATAGAATAACTCGCTCAGAAGTGGTCCTAACCTTAGTGGTATGGATGCTCTACGATGATTCCTCAAGGATGACAAGGCTGGCATCGGTATGCAGTCAAGATCTTCTCTGTAGACAATACTCTTGTATGGAGAGTATGCCTACATTCATATGTAGATGTCATAGAATAACACTCGCTTGGGAGTGGTCCTAACCTCAATGGTATGGATGCTCTATGATGAGTCCTTGATCCGGCAGATTATTCCTCTTTAAAGATCCAATATGGTACAATGGTTAAATGGTAACACCTGCAACGTTTTGTGCACGGTCCAATCAAAACATCCGACGGTTATAATGTCCATTGCGCAGTTAGTCTAGCAGTGAGGCATAACCATACCGTGTAGCTTGGCGACATTTCCCTTAACAGTTATGAAAAGGCCCCACAGTGAATGGTTCAAAGAAGCGGCAAACAGACGGCAAAAATATAAGGATCAGAGGTCGGAAGAGCTTCTTCCTTCCGCAACGTCGGAGCTCACAAAGCTTCTTCCTTCCACAACGTCGGAGCTCACAAAGCTTCTTCCTTCCACAACGTCAGAGCTCACAAAGCTTCTTCCTTCCGCAACATCGAAGCTCACAAAGCTTCTTCCTTCTGCAATGTCGAAGCTCACAAAGCTCTTCCTTCCACAACGTCGATTCTCACAAAGCTTCTTCCTTCCACAACAGGGGAAACTTAAAGGATGGATCGGAAGTCGTAGCGGAATGGGAGCCGCAACGGCGAAAACTTAAAGGATGGATCAAAAGTCGTAGTGGAACGGGAGCTGCAACGGCGGAAGCCCAAGACTTACGGAGCGGTGCACACAGCGACGCAAGGTTTGAAAAGTCAAATCGGGAGACTTTACCATCTGCCTTCTGCAACTGCAGAAACCAAAGTAACATACGTTCCAACTCGAAGACAAAATGACATCCGATTGAGACCATCGGAGCTCGTTGCGTATCACTCTTCCGCAACAGCAGAAGCCCGGATAACAAAAACTTCCGACTCAAACACTGCAATGCATTTTCACGGGGACATTTTCTAAATGGTGCACAGTGTTGTTGCATTTTAACGTTATAGCGGAGTTCAGATCCTTGGCATGACGGGAATACCTCCCATGTGGAACACTATGATGTGGTTGGATATTTCATCATGTGTACAGCTTCTTTGTAACGGTTTTGGCGAAGCTTTCTTGGCAGTTATGCCACAGTGGGGGTAACGTTGAAAGGCAAATGAACAGCCTGTTGGGGACCCGAAATGTGAAACGCTTGAGGCACGATTTGGCCGAATGGCATATGGTAACAGCTGTGTGAAAGAAGGCAAATCCATTACTTATGAGGCTTAAATAGAGGAAGTTGGCTACCCGAAGGGGGACTCAATTCGTGGGGAGTTTTTGGAGGGCGGCAGTGCAACGTTTCTTGGTTATGAGAAGCTTGGAGAGAGCATTTTGCTGTGAAAACTATCCATGGGTTGTTCCTTGTGAAGTCGACTATTCTCAGTTATAACTTGGCTTCTTTTGTTTGTTGAAGTCCAGTTTTGTAACTTTCAGAGAGAAGGTCTTGAAGACTTTACTGTTAATGTTCAGTTGCCGTGATTGTAAAGAGTCGACTGTATTCTCTATTTTATTTGGCTTTTCTTTGATTTTGAAGGCCAATTTGTATTATTCCAGAGAAGGGGTCTTGCAAACTTTGTCCATACTACTGAAATTGATTTGCAGAGTCCAGTTTTGTAACTTTTAGAGGGGGAACAATTAGACAGTTTGTTGAGAGCGCAGTACCTCGTTTCTTTAGTTATAGAAGCTTGGGGAAGTTTGCTGTAGATTCCAGATGCTGTTAGTGTAAAGTCCACCATTCTTTGTTACATGTGGGCTTCTTTGTCTTTTGAAGACCCGATTGTAATTTCCAGAGAGGAGTCTTGAAGGCTTTCTGTTCAGCCTTCTATTTTACAGTTTTCTTTAGTTAATTTTGACAGAGACAGAGGATAGCAGGAGAGTTTTTGCTGCAATTTATCCAGAGTGTTGTTTGTATTTAGAAGTCGACCATTTCTCTTTTATAGTTTGACTTCTTTATCTTTTGAAGTCCAAGTTGTAAGTTCCAGAGAGGAGTTCTTGAAGACTTCTTGTCCAGCATTATGTTTCTGCAAATGCTGAAGTTGATGCCAGAACCATTTTGTACCATTTAAAGCCATTAATTGGATCGGTACCCATTGGAGAGGGACCCAGAGACGTAGCCCAGTGGAGGGGGTGAACTCCGTTATCAACTTCTGTTTGTGACTTTGTTTCTATGTTTTCTTCTTGGCATCTATTTATCAGTCTTTTTTTTCATTCCTATTCTGAGCATTTAATTTCTGTTCATGCTGTCCCTTTAATTAACCTGTTGCACGCATTCTTTTACAACAAACTTTTAATGCACTAAAGTTGAGCTCATATGGATCATATTTGGTATCAGAGCTGGTTGAATGTTGTGCAAGTTTGTGAATGCTTACCAGGTCCAGGTTAAAGCTTGGTGAAGGAGAATTAGTTGAAGGAGATCTTGAGATTGGCTCCAGGAGAACATTCTCAAGAACCATGTCTTCTCCACGAGGGGAAGAAGAAGGACATACCGAACGGGAAAAACCTGTCATTTCTGAAACTGAGTTTCTGGAGGCTTTTATGAGCATGAAAGCCATGATGGAAATTCTACTTGATGAGCAAGCAGAAAGGAAGAATAAAGTAGTGCAGTAGATAGTGCAAGAACAGCAGGAGACGAGCCAGGCAATTTGCAAATCCAGACATGAAAACCATCATCCTTTTGAAGTTGAAAAGTAAGTTTTGTTGCAGATCACCAAGGAAAGATGGAAAGGATGTATGGAGATCGAAATGGTGAGGAAGTGGTACCCTCACCTTCCTGTAGGATGATCTAGGATTTTGGAGGTCCAAAAGCTCTCCAATGGGGAGGATTGATCTAGCGGATTATTTCTCTTTAAAGATCCAATATGGTACAATGGTTAAATGGTAACACCTGCGACGTTTTGTGCATGGTCCAATCAAAACATCCAGCGGTTATAATGTCCATTGCGCAGTTATTCTGGCGGTGAGGCATAACCATACTGCGTAGCTCGGTGACATTTCCCTTAACAGTTGTGAAAAGGCCGCACAGTGAATGGTTCAAAGAAGCGGCAAACGGACGGCAAAAATATAAGGATCGGAGGTCGGAAGAGCTTCTTCCTTCCGCAACGTCGGAGCTCACAAAGCTTCTTCCTTCCGCAACGTCGGAGCTCACAAAGCTCTTCCTTCTGCAACGTCGGAGCTCACAAAGCTTCTTCCTTCCGCAACGGGGGAAACTTAAAGGACGGATCGGAAGTTGTAGCGGAACGGGAGCCGCAACAGCGAAAACTTAAAGGACGGATTAGAAGTCGTAGCAAAACGGGAGCCACAATGGCGGAAGCCCAAGACTTACGGAGCGGTGCACACAGTGACGCGAGGTTTGAAAAGTCAAATCGGGAGACTTTACCATCTGCCTTCCGCAACTGTGGAAACCAAAGTAACATACGTTTCGACTCGAAGATCAAATGACATCCGATTGAGACCATCGGAGCCCATTGCGTATCACTCTTCCACAACGGTGGAATCCCGGATAACAAAAAATTTTGACTCAAACACTACAATGCGTTTGCGAGGGGACATTTTCTAAATGGTGCACAGTGTTGTTGCGTTTTAACGTTATAGCAGAGTTCAGATCTTTGGCATGACGGGAATACCTCCCATGTGGAACACTATGATGTGGATGGATATTTCATCATGTGTATAGCTTCTTTGTAACGGTTTTGGCGAAGCTTTCTTGGCAGTTATGCCACAGTGGGGGTAACGTTGAAAGGCAGATGAACAGCCTGTTGGGGACTCGAAACATGAAACGCTTGAGGCACGATTTGGCTGAATGGCATATGGTAACAACTGTGTGAAAGAAGGCAAATCCGTTACTTATAAGGCTTAAATAGAGGAAGCTGGCGACCCGAAGGGGGACTCAGTTCATGGGGAGTTTTTGGAGGGTGGCAGTGCAACATTTCTCGGTTATGAGAAGCTTGGAGAGAGCATTTTGCTGTGAAAACTATCCATGTGTTGTTCCTTGTGAAGTCGATTATTCTCAGTTATAACTTAGCTTCTTTTGTCTATTGAAGTCCAGTTTTGTAACTTTCAGAGAGAAGTTCTTGAAGACTTTACTGTTAATGTTCAGTTGCCGTGATTGTAAAGAGTTAACTGTCTTCTTTGTTTTATTTGGATTTTCTTTGCTTTTGAAGGCCAATTTGTATTATTCCAGACAAGGGGTCTTGCAGACTTTGTCCATACTGCTGAAATTGATTTGCAGAGTCCAGTTTTGTAACTTTCAGAGGGGGAACGATTAGACAGTTCATTGAGAGCACAGTACCTCGTTTCCTCATTTATAGAAGCTTGGGGAAGTTTGTTGTAGATTCCAAATGTTGTTAGTGTAAAGTCAACCATTCTCTGTTACATGTGGGCTTCTTTGTATTTTGAAGACCTGATTGTAATTTCCAGAGAGGATTCTTGAAGACTTTCTGTTCAGCCTTCTGTTTTATAGTTTTCTGTAGTTAATTTTGATAGAGACAGAGGATAGCAAGAGAGTTTTTGCTGCAATTTATCTAGAGTGTTGTTTGTATTTAGAATTTGACCATTTCTCTATTATAGTTTGACTTCTTTATCTTTTGAAGTCCAAGTTGTAAGTTCCAGAGAGGAGGTCTTGAAGACTTCCTGTCCAGCATTCTGTTTCTGCAAATGCTGAAGTTGATGCCAGAACCATTTTGTACCATTTAAAGCCATTAATTGGAGAGGGACCTGGAGATGTAGCCCAGTGGAGGGGGTGAACTCCGTTATCAAATTCTGTTTGTGACTCTGTTTCTGTGTTTTCTGCTTGGCATCTGTTTATCAGTCTTGTTTTTCATTCCTGTTCTGAGCATTTAATTTTTGTTCATGCCGTCCCTTTAATTAACCTGTTACACGCATTCTTTTACAACAAACTTTTAATGCACTAAATTTGAGGTCCTACGGATCAGTCCTCACGGTCGTCATAGTATAACACTCACTTGGGACTGGTCCTAACCTTAGTGGTAAGGATGTTCTACGATGGGGGTTGTCATTTTGTATGCAATCGAGATCTACTTTGCAAAAAGAGTATTCTTACACATGAAGGTAGATACGGAGTGGTCCTAACCTCAATGGTATGGATGGTTTACGATGAGTCATCACTAATGATAGGGCCTGCACTAGGTGCGATCGAGATCTACATTCAGTTTTAGATGATTCAACTGGTCAATATCATAGACCAGGTTGATCATCCTTGGACTTATGTCCTAAAGTGATAGGGATTCATCATCCTGCAAAGAGATCGTGTGTATTGCAGGTAGTGTGGAGGAAAAAGGATAAAATTGATCAAAGTGCAGTTGCAAAAGGTCGAGAAGATCAAATTGCTACTGCAAAGGATTGAAAGGATTGAAGTGCTGCTGCAAAGGATCAAGAAGATCGAAGTGTTGTTGCAAAGGATCAGAAGATCGAAGTGTTGCTGCAAAGGATCAAAAGATAGAAAGGTTGCTGCAAAATATCAAAAGATCGAAAACTGCTGCAAAGGATCAGAAGATCAAAGTGTTGCTGCAAAGAATCAGAAGATCGAAGTACTGTTGCAAAGGATCAAAAGATTGAAGTGCTGCTATGAAGGATCGAAAGGTCCAATGATGATTTTAGGGGCTATATATATCCCATGGACTATATTAAGGGGGATACAAAAATTTAGTGGGCTATTTTCTTATATGAAAGAGTTTTCTCAACTAAAATATATTCACCCAATATTTATTAGAAAAGTAATAAATCCAAAATGAATAGCCTCTCGCATATTAACGAGTAAAATGAAAAAATCTATTTTTGCCATAGCAAAGAAAACCCCCAATATATCTTTTGCCCCCAATTTCTAGAGAAAATCTAGTGTAATCACTCTTTTCCCCCAATTTTTAGTAATGAAGTCTCCCAAGGGTTATTTCTCCCTCCATTTTCCTTGTAATTTAGGCATATGGTTGCATTTTCCTGTATTTTTAGTCAATTTCATGTAATACCTTCTTTCAACCCTTGATTTCTAGTATTGGAGGGAAAATAAGGGGCTTTTATTTTCTATTAAAGGCTATAGTGATTCATGGTTCACCCACATTGGATTGCACTTGTAGGATGAAGGTTCTGGTTGATGCGATTCAACTTTTCATTCTTAGTTTTCTCAACATTTTAATATTCACATAACATCTCCATTTCTGAAAGCTCAAGTCTTGAAGGGGAATGCCACACATGCAATTTATCACAGAATACAAATTCACATCACACTTTTCATCCAATAATAAACATGATATGTTTTTTATCGAAAATTTTATGCTTTTTATCCATAGTTACAATAGATTATTATATTGTAAATTTACCTTTTATCATGTTTTTTATCATGGATTCTTTTTTAGGCCTGTTGAATTCTAGGGCACTCTTGATTCTTAGGGCTCATTCGGTGTTATTAGGGTTTTATTCTATCCTAGGAGTATTGGTTATATGAAAGAGTTATATAGCACCAAAGATATGATTTATTTTATGCCTTGTTGTGTTTAAACTATCGACTTGCATTTATATGTTGTTAGTGGATGCTACTGTTAATGGAGAGATGCCACATGTTTTTTATATATTCCAACTGAATTTGACCTAGTAGTTTAAAATGTGTTTTTATTAGGATCTTTCTATGCAATTATTATTGAATCCAAGGTGTTAATGGCAGTGTATATGTTCATATTTTATGTTTTTTTATTGTTGATGTTTGGGATGTTTGTAATATAAATGAATGCACACTAAATATAATGGCGGGGATACAGTGGAATGGTCATTATCTTGGTTGTTTTCTTGTAGAGTTGTCCAAATTGTACTGGTATATTCTCTTATTTGTATTGAGAGGTTCATGACTAGTATTTTTTTTATTCATATTTCAAAGTTCGTCAATTTATTTGTGACCTAAATTTTTTGGGTTCAGTACTTGTTTTACGATATTTTGTTTTCTGTAAGGGTCATTTAAAAGTAAAATGTTTTTTGGTGATTTGTTTTGATGTGTAATTTCTATCATCATCTAGAAATGGATTTAGCTATGTTTGATAAATATATGATTTATTTGGAACATGATACTTCATTGCCATCATGATTTTATATAATATGTACAGGGCATGTTTGACATGAGATGTAGACATTATGCTATTTGATATCTAGTCTTTTGCATTCAATGAGGGTGATAAAACAATTTTACCACATTTTGCATCCTTTCAAAAATTTCAACGCCATGGATACAAAAACCTCTTCAGTTTATCTGATAAAAAATAGTCTTTAATAGAGTAGTTCTAATTATATGTGTGATGATGCATTAATGTGCTTTATATTCTTGTTAATGTTTGTTCTTATTTCTAATAACCATTGCAAGTTTCTAACTAACTCTTGTCACGTCCCCATGCCTCCGACCGGCAAGGAGGATGCGACTACAAGCTTCAAACACACAGGCTAAGAGTCCCATGAACATGTACAGGCACAAAATTGCTGAAAACAGAATGCTAAGGAAAATGCATTGGGATAAAACATGCACTTATGCAATCATCTATCAGACACAGTGGAAACATCATACAATCAACAAGCATTCATGCAACATGTTCATCATATCATTAACAGAAATAAAGGTTGCAGAAGCAAAATAGGCAAGTTCACTTATCTTATGAAAACTCCTTCCGCAACCAGCTACGTCGCTGCAACGTTCCACCCAACCATTGGCCAGCATGCTCCTTAATCTCTCAGCAGTGCTGCCACCCCTGAGCTGGGCATGATTCTCCAAGGAATAAGGGAACTAGCAGGCTTACACATAGCCAATGATACACAAAACACATAGCCAAGCCAACAGAGTTGGGTTTATCAGGCCATTAGGGAGCTGGAGAAGGCAAATTGCTAAGCTGGTGAGCCCATTAAAGAGCCAAGAACACCTACACTAGAACTAGCCTGACCTCTAAGACACCCAAACACACCCAACACAAGGAATCAGTCCCTTCTCTGCTACGCAGTCCCTCAGGCCCTGCATTCCCTTCCAGTGCTATTCAGGGGTGATGGAGAAGAAGGCCAACCCTCTAGCTCTGTCTGTGTGGTTTCCAGCCACCAGGTTTATCAAGCAAATCTAAGCCAACATCCCTGATCCTCTCACAGTCTGAAAACCAACCATTGCACTCGGCAATTAATTAAGTCAGCTGTCACAGCTTAAACAGGGAAAACGAATTCTGAGTCATTCTTGGCCCTATCATGGCCAAAATGACTCTCAGGCGAATTTACAACAGTCCCCAACATGTAAGGAAGACCACAACAACCACAGCCAACAATGTGGGAAAACATAGCCCGTCCTGGGCATGATATCACCAAGAAAACATATACAGACCATGCTGGGGAAGAAATTACAGTCTCCCAGCCTGTGGATGAGCGTGAGCAACAATGTCGAACCCACAATCAGCCGGTGGGGAGTGGATATGACCACATCATTCTCAAATCCACGGAGGAAAAACTGCGTGGGTGAAACCAGGAAAATTCCTGTGCATGAGAACAATGAGCAGGAAATTGGAAGTGCATGAAGGTGAACAGCTACATGGAGGACGCGAAATTGCAGTGCGTGGGTGTTCAACAAACTTGTGGAGCCAAGAAAATGTCTGCATGAGACCAAACCGCCCAGAGCCTGTGCGTGAGGAGAAATAGACAAAATCGTGAGGTCGTGAGTTGGGGAGTGCGTGAAGGTTTTTCCTTGCCATTGTGAAGTCAAAAATGGGTGGAGTGTGCGTGTGGGTGAGGATTGACAGTCCTGCCACCCCACTCCCAAAGATCATAACTGCCTCAACCACCAGCAGCCTTTCTTAATGAAATTGGTTGGAATAAGACAAGGGAAGAAGACACATGGGTATTTTTCTCACATTGGCCAAGGTTTGATAAATTTCCCCCACACCCCTATCCTTGTGAAAATCATGCCCCTTTCGATTTAGTTGCCGCGATCGTAGCTGGTCGGGTTCATTTAATTAATTATAGATGCATATTTACATGATGACCAACATAATATATGCCGCATGCCCTGATATACAATCGGCGACAATTTAAATCCAAACATAGCATAACCGATCAATGGTGGGGCCTTGGCCTTTAGCTCCACACCGTGATCATTTACAAAATTTACATCATATACATCTATTGTAACGGGGTCAAAACCGGGGCATTACAACTCTAAAAATTCTAAATCAAATGACATAATTCGTATTTTGATTGTCAACAAAATAAAGGAAAAAGGGGCATTTGTATCTATAAACAGATAAGAAGGGTATTTTTTTCTTAAAGGGTATCTTAAAAATGAGATATTTGGAAATAAGCTAATGGGGAATTCATACACTATATTAAGGGACGAGATAAAAAGTGGAGTCCCCACTTTTCGTGAATCTAATTAGTGTAGTTGTGTTTCACCAACACCTCTAATTGTGAGTGATCCAATATTGCTTGTGAAATGTATAAATAAATCCCTCCTCCCCTCATTCATGCATTTTTTCATTTGAGGGTCTAGGAGTTGAGAAATTCAAGCTATGGTATATGCTCTTCTATAAGGGCTTCAATACAACCAGCTTAACAAAAAATCAATGAACGGTAGGTAAGACAAAACCATAAAGGAGTTAGGGGTTGGCTATTTAAACGTGGCGGCGAATAGTAAAGTTGAAAACCTAAAACCAAAACATCGTTCTATCATACCACCCTTAATATCAATGAAATAGAGATAAGGTTCAAAGCCTACCTAGAAAACAATGGCATGGATGTTGGTAAGACGCTTAGCTCGAGCGATCAATAGATTCCAAGTGGCACTTGTGGATTGGGCGTGTTCAAAATGGTGTAACAATAATAGTTCATAAAAATCCCCCCAAGGTTTATATAAACAAATTAAAAAAATAGTATTAAATGCGGTCGCTGGGGTGATTAATGGCGCAAGGTAAGAACGTCGTTTGGTGCAAAAAAATCAAAACTTCATCGGCGAGTTTACCGGATCGACGTGACAAACCAAGTTGACCCCGAGAACATTGTCTTTTCAATCGGAGTTCTTCCCAAAACCCTCGGTGTGAACTCATCAACCTTTTCCGAAAAGATTTATCGACTCGATCTATGGAAAAATCTTGAATGCAAACATCGGTTGCAAATAATGTCGATTTTCACTGCATGAGTCGACTGAAAACCTCGACCTCTACCGACTTCATCGGAAACAACTCACTGGGGACTCCCAAAGGAAACCGTCAGCAAACTCATCCAAACCTTCTTATCGGTAGGAAAAGCTGAGTTTCATTGAAAACATCGGCTGCACATGGTGATTTTAGCTGCAACTATCGGAAACACTCAGAGGTGACCTCCGATCACTTTCAAATAATTTTCCACAAACATGCGTCAGAAAGCAAACATAATTTCTGTCGACACAATGACCATAAAACATGAGTTCCGCCAACAAACCTGCCAACTCAAGAAGCTGAGTCTCTTCCAATACTATCGATTTCCACTCCTAAGTTTTGTTGAAATCCCATCAGCTTCAAATCCATAGTTTTGCCAACGTAGTCAGAGAACTCAACAAAATCCTTCACAAGAAATGGCTCAAGTAAAACATATCAGTTGGCAAAGTTGAGTCTCTCTAACATGTCGGCTAGACTCGATGAGTTCAGCTGACACATCGGGTGCAAAACCCAAGTTCTAACTTTGGAAAAAAAGCTTTTCTAACTTGTTGAAAATAAAACTAAGTCATGGAAAGGATCCTCATAGAGAAAAAGTAGTCTAAAAAGTTTAAAAGCTAAAAATCTAAGGAGGGGCCCTGAAATCTTAAAAAAATTGGGTTAGGGGTTGCAGCAACAACACATGGATTACCAACCAACAAGTCAAACCCATGCACATGCCCAACAAACACTTCACACGAACCTAAGGAGATGATGCAATTGCGACGTATTAAGGTTGTGTACTACTTCCAGGGAAATTTAGAATGCGGAATGCGACCCTCTTTTGTGTGACATTTGGTCATGTACAGACTTGCGTAAACAAGCATCTACTTCAACAATCACTAAATTTTCCAAACATAAATAAAAATGCTTTGGTAGACTTTCCTTTCTTGTTATCCCAATAGACGTTTTTATTTGATATTTGGGGTGGACTACGACCTATGTTTTTTCATCTACGGAGGAGGATGAGACAAGTGTACTATCAAGATTGATTCTATGGAAGTCCTTCAATTTTGAAATAAACAATTATTAAAAGAATATAAAAATAACTGGTATCTAGTTGATGAATGGATAACTGGTAGCAATGCATGGATAAATCATAGTTGATAAATGGATAGCCAACAACTCATGGCATATAACTAGAAGAATGTGAGATAAAAATAAAAAAGAATATAAAAATAATTGATAGTTGATAAATGGATAACAAGAAGAATGTAGGTGATAACATGTAGCTAGGCATGAATAACTCATAGTTAAACCCGTTTAACTAGAAGAATATGAGCATGGAGGATTCACCTTGTTGAACAATATCTTATCATGTTCATTCTTAAAGGAGGGTTTTTAATTGTGAAAAATAAGGTCAATATATTGTAAGTATTGGGGGGCGAGGAATAGGGTATGGGGGGGTTAATATTGGGGAGGTATAAAAAGGGGTTTCTAAGAAAAATAAGGAATATATTGTAAAACTAGGATTTTTTTAATTGGAAATATGTATTAAGAGGGGGGCTCAACAAAATGATTTTTCTAAGTAATTGTCAATATTTAGTGAAATTAGGGGTATTCTTTAAAATCCCATGAACGAAGGCGCTATGACATGGTTTCACTAAGTGAAGACCCCATTAATATGAGGAACAAAAAAAAATTCAAGCTATCTTCCATTCCATTGCTATCTCTCAACCATTTAATCCTTATCGATGTGATCCAACCACAAACTATATAGATATGCTAATATTTTGTAGCTAGAATTTAGGACCGCCTGATTTTTTGTTTTATATTTTGAAGAGGTAATCTTTCTTTTTAGACATATATATGAGATTGTTTCATAAACATTACTTTTTTAAAGGTCAAATCTATGTAACTTTGAGTCTAACAATAAATAACCAATTGGTCTTCTAAAAATTAAATCTATTTAACTTTGATTCTAACTCTAAATCACCAATTGCATGATTTTTTAGAAAAAAAAAACCTAGTGACCCAATTTGAATTTGCCAAACAGAAATAAAAACGCTCAGCTGGAATAGTGCAATACGTAATTAAAAAAGCAATTGGACTCTCAGTTTTTATTATTAAAAAGCCTCTCTCCAAGTATATGTTTAACATGACTGATTTTGAAGTGCTAACTCTGTGAGGTTGCTAAAATCGAATTTCGTGGTTGACTTAGAGTGAACGGCAAATAAATTGTTTGTTTGTTTATATCTAATTTCTTATGTTTAAGAGTCAACGACATTAAGATTCTTCAACGTGCAATACTGTCACATGATATGAAATCGTTCCATTAAAATATGGATATTTTATCGAAATTTCTTGCACTTGTATAATACGCACAAATTTTGAGGACATTTTATTTACATGGGGAATGTACCAAACTGGGACAAAGAAAAGCTTATTCAAATTTCAACATTGGCCATGTGCATATTTTATTTTTTATATCATGGGAACAGCAATCTCCCAAGAGTATATCCAATAGCCTCGAAGTCAGATATATGAGGCACTTGTGACTTAGCAGGGGTCGAGACGTCTCGAAGCCCACCGGGGTGAGCCTCTATCCCAAAGGTCGCCTATTATTCGAGTCTTGTCATAGCACGTCAATGAACAACCGTACCCCCCACCAACGACTTGCATATTTAAATCTGTGTCGTTTCTTTGTTAGGTGGTAGAATGACCAATGAAAGCAAGCAACCACTGTTTCACATGGACATGGAGCCGAATCAGATATAAGTATTTGTAGGTATCTGTATTTATTCTTTCCCGTGAGCATGTGGCCGGAGGAGTACTTGTCTTTCCCGTGAGCATGTGGCCAAAGGAGTATTTGTCGATGTAGGATCCTCTTTTTCCACTTCAAAACCTTATTCAACTCTTCTAATAACAACAACTTGATGAGAGATTGATTAAATACATTATGTTTACTTTGAGGGTAACTTTGTACCTTTTTTGACATCTTTGTAAGACTATTTAAGAAGAAAAAAGGAAAATTCATTTTTTAATCACCTTTCAAATGTAAAAGGAATCGCATGTGATACAAGAAAAACTAAGTATATATTCTCAGATGCAATATATTTTTGAACCAATCTCAATAAGTCGCTCCATTCTATCTTCAAATAATTCCTTGGAATGTCTTTGTACATTGAGGGTTGTGAAACTCCTCCTTGCAATCCTGAACAGGAACATTAGCACTTGAACCATCTCTCACCTTCTTTGGGTAGACTACATGCTTATGCAATCAAATCTCCAGTGACTTGAAGAGCCTTGAATTTCCTAGTGTGACCCATTCTTTGTTGAAATTGTCAGCAAATGCCACAGCCACAACCTCGTGATAGCCCTGCAACTTGTCACAATAAGCATACCAACCTGCCATTTTGAACCGTTCTCCAAATACAGGGTAGGTAATTAGATAAATTGCATTAATAGGTTCATGGCACACTATGTGACCACCTCTATGTACACATGTATGCAGATACAGAAACAAGTGTTTATTTGTTGCAAAATGGTTAATTATGGGCTCGAGCACAATGGAAATACTTGTTGTACAATAAATGTTCAAAGCCTTTAATACCATAACATACACTTGAAAGTGAGTTAGCTAAGGAAATACATGTTGCATGGTTATCATTTCAAAATCATATGAACATCATGTTCTAAGCTCGAGCCAAGTACATTGATTATTAAATACAACACATAAAGTTAGAGAATGACGAGAACGAAATTGATCATCATGCGAACCTCATCGACTAATTATAATTTCATACCTGATCAAATCACTTGTTTAAGATCATGATTACTGTTGGTGTACTTCACACGTACTTTTGGTTGACCCAGGTTCAAATCCCTTGTTCGTCAACAAAGCCCAAGATATTGGTCTGATAGAGAAAGACCCCATTTGCAACACATGCGATGCAGATGAAGTCTCACCCGAGATATCTTATGGAAACTATCAAAACCAAGTTTTTGCAGTTATGTCGGGGATTTCACTCTTACAATACTATCAAGCCACTCGACTAAAACTAGGAATTATACTTATGTTTTCAAACATTCATTCAAGATAATCATCTATCGTTCTGTCGACATATATGACAACATATAACATAAATCGTTAACACATGTTAACTCAGTACATGTGCGACCCATATATAAGTTCATTCACCATTGAGTCTGTGCGACACATTTAGATAGATCCAATTACATTAAATATGCATTCAACATAATACAAACATTAAAACACACAAAGACAAGATATAATGTGGAAACCCATCTGGGAAAAACCACAAAGGTTCTCTTCATCTAGCATGTTAATTGGTTTGACACCTTTGGTCTGTGCACTAAGCTTACAAACTCTTCTTTTGATATTCTTTACAATTCTAACATTCATATCTTGTCTCATGCTCTTTGGTTTTGGTCTCTCTCTCTCTCTCTCTCTCAATAGTCAATCCGCACATAGCTTGGATCAATTCCCTCTTTTCCTTCAACTACTCAAATCTCTCTATTATCGATCAACAACCAACCCGCACGCAACTTGGGTTCATGCTTTTATAATTCTTCTTTTACAATTGTTGATTCAATTGTTGACTAAATCTCAAATGTCAGTCAACAGGTTGTATTTCTATTTTAATACTTTCAGTTACATCCAAAAATAGGCACTATTGGCCCAAAATACAATCATTCTTATTACTAAAAGAATTCTTTTAGTCTAACTAACTCTTTCCCCAAAATTAGTCGAACTCTGGTTTTCGACTACTTTATTAATCCTTTGTCGTGGCTCCTTCTATCTTGTATTTTCCTCATCTTGCAACCAGGATATTCTTCTTTCCAATCATTATTCTGGTTCTTAGGTTTCTCGTTTTTTTCTTGAGGAAAACAGGCCCCCAACACTCACCTGTAGCTCATCTCGAGCCACATCAGTTTGAAACCTATCTTATTGCAACCTTTCTTTGAAAATCTTGAAATATTTTCACTACTTGTTCGGTTTCCTGTCGCACTTCTTCATCCACTCTCTTTAATTTTTCCACAAGTTCGAAACTAATGTGGTCCAAAGTTGGAAGTCATGTCGACTCCAAGGCTTGTCACACCTGTTCATGTACATGTTTAATGATACCTATAACTTTTTATGTTTCGTATTGAAGTTCTGTGACCCGGTCGGTCCTTTTTTGCTTATGCATCCGAAGTCTTGTTACCTTCTACTGTAATTTCTTCCTATCAGCAGCCTTGCTAATCTTTTTAGTCGTTGGCATCTTCTTTAGATCATTCTTCATATTATTGATGTCTTCCTCAACTGTATGCAACTTCTATGTTACCTATTCCAATTCTTCATCATCGATCAAAGCTTCCCATGACTAAGAAACTTGCTCGGTCGCTTTGGCACAAAGTGCCTTCGCCTCTTCAATCTTTGTTGCAACCTCAGTTCCTACTTTTATTCGTTTTGTCAGTACCTCTAGAGGTGTACTAGGATTCACTTGTGATTCCATCTCCACAATTGGCTTATGGAGGTTCTTAGCTACTTTGCCAAGTTGAAATACTTTGGCTTCTGAAAACATTTCTTCTGTAATTCCTTCATCTGTAAAACTGCTACAATCTAGTATGAAAGCCGCATCCAGTCGATGCATATCCTCTTGCGACATTTTTGCTTGTTGTTATGTGGTATGGACGATATTCTTTAGTTTCTTGAGAGTTTTGTCCGATGACTTGACCTGATTAACCAACACATGCTCCATGGTCTTCATTTCTGCTATTGTAGCATTTTCAATAGCATGCATTGGCATACATCGGTAGCACAGAAAAGTCCATGGTGACATGTCTAAGGTCCTTGACCATGGTGTTCATCTTTGGTGTGCCTAGGTCAATTGCTTGACCCAATACTTGAATCCTTATTAGTGGAGTTGGTGTCAATGATGCGTCGACATGTTGCTCTTTAGATGGGCCAGCTTGGTCCATCAACACAGTCAAGTATGGTTTTTGGTCAACCACCACTCATACTTCTTTCACTATAGTATAAAGTGTTTGCAGTAAGTCAGTTATGTTGCTTGTCAATTTTGTATGTCGCTCATTCATTTTTTGGCAGCTTTCCTTAGCGACTTCTTCCATTGTTTCTATTAGAAGGGTGTAATCATAATTGGTAAGGCTAACAACCCTAGATGATTGGTCAACTTTCCTCTTCTTTCAGCTCTTATCAGACTTCTCTGAGTGATTTCTCTTGTCTCCCAAAGCTATATCTTTTGGGGTCATTCTAGACTCATCTTGACTATGAGGGGGGGAGCTCTATGGATTCTCTTCTGCTGGTGGATCACCTCCCTAGTCTTCATTCTTATTTTTCAATGGGTCATCCTATCGTGACTCTTCTTCTGCAAATGGTTGATCATCTGCGATAAGAAATTTCCACTTTGGAGCTCAGTCCTGAATGATTGATTCAATTTCAACAGTAAATAGTTGAAAATGTGTGGACAAAAACTGCTTCTACAGGTCTTGTTGGAGCTCCAAAAAGATGTGATGAGCCCTGATCGAAAATATTATAATATTAGAAAACCACTTGATGGTTTCCTCCATCATTCACAATGGTTTTCTAACAAAATGCCAGACTACCTCGGCTTGCAGATAGAACTCAACCTTATTATCTCGCTACCACTCAGGTTTATGTTTGTCGAATCGGATATTCTGGTATCGAGCTCATCTGCATTGGATCGGATCATCTACCCCTTGTTAGTTTGGCGGTTCTTCCCATGCGACAAAAGAAATTAAAATTAATAACCAAGAATAATGAAAAGGGTTATTATTTTCCTACACTTCTTCAACATCTACTAACAACTCATTTAGCTCCACAATGAAGAAATGGTTGAGGGATTATATCTCATTAAATCATCTCAAGGTGTCTAAAATGGTTGCTTGGTAGGTAAGCACCCAGATCAAACGTATGAAGTTGGGAAGGAAAGAAGAGATGTCTCTAAACTTGAATAGGTACATAGTGATGTATCCAGACCAATTCCTACAAGATCTATGAATGGGACCAGATACTTTATGACATTCATTGATCCCTAATCCGGGTATTGTTAGATATACTTTCTTAAGAAGAAGTCTGAGGTGTTTGAAACTTTAAAAGTTTTCAAATCCTTAGTTGAGAACACTCTTGGGAAGAAGATCAAAACACTCAAATCAAACAATGGAGGAGAGTACATCAAAAGAGAGTTTCAATAGCTATGTATTTCAGAAGGTATTCAGATGCAACATTCAATACCATCCACACCACAACAAAATGGTGTAGTTGAGAGGAAGAACCGATCATGAAAGAGATGACTACTTGCCTTCTTGAAGCAAGAGATATTCCACCATATCTGTGGGTTGAAGCAGCGAACTATTCTTCGTACATATATAACATAGTACCTCACAAGTTAGTAGTTGGGGTCCCTCCATTCGAAGCACTAATGGGACATAACCCTAATATTTCACATCTAATAGTTTTTGGCTCCAAAGCATGGGCCAGAATTCCATTTGATGACAGAAAATCCTTCCAACCTCAAAGTAGAGAATGCATTCTGCTAGGATATGGAGATGATGAAAAAGATTACAACTTGTTGGATATTGCAACCAAAAGATGCTTCACAAAGTGAAGTGTCCAATTCAATGAAGATCCATTGTATGATCTACAACCAATTGAAGAGGAAGTTATAAATGCTCAATCTATTCCATTTGCATATGATGATGTTTCTACTGATGTTTCAAATTCAAATTCTGAAGATGAGCATCAAGAGGAACAAGATCTTGATATTGAGAATGAAGATCAAGAAAATCCAGATCCAGATCTATCTCTTCCTCTCAATCTAAGGCCTAGTTGGCTTAAAAACTAATTGAAGTTGTTGGGAACAATGTTGGGGATCCATCTGACAGAAGGAGAACCAGATCTCACTTTCTGGATGAGAACCTTGCGCTTTGTCATACTGATCCACTTCTCCTAGAGAGGTGCTAAATGATGCTAGGGTCTGATCCTCGGTCCTACAAAGAGGATTTCCATGATATAAGGTGGCAAGAATCCATGGATGATGAATATGATTCTCTATAGAACAACAAGACATGGGATCTTGTCTCCTTACCTCGAGGGAGAAAGCTTGTCCAGTACAAATGGATCTACAAAACCAAACTAGTAGGAAATGGATGTACTGCCAAGTACAAGGCTCGGTTAGTTGGAAAGGGGTATTCACAAGTTCATTGATTGTACTACATTAAACATTTGCCCCTATTGTAGGAATGGATTCCATAACGATGGTTTTGGCCATTGCAGATTCGAATAGATGGGAGGTACATCACAGGGATGTGAGGAGTTCCTTCCTCCATGTTGACTTGGAAGAAGAGATATACATGAGACATCCTGAGGGTACACTGAATATTCCTCCTTGGTTTTCAAACTAAGGAAAACTTTGTATGGGCTCAAGCAAGCCCCAAGTGCATGGTATGCCAAGATATATGCCTTCTTGTTATCACAAATGTTTGAAAGTTGCAAGTATGACTGCAATGTCTACATGTAGTAGAAGGGAGGTTGCTTACTATTGATTGTATTGTATGTGGATGAATTGCTCATTACCTGTGGTTCAACTGCTGGGTTGAGAGACATCAAGTCAGCCTTGAGCAAGGCCTTCTCCGTGACATATCTAGGGTTGTTGAGGCAGTTTATTAGCCTTGAAGTGAATAAAAAAGATTTGGGGATCATAATTACTTAGTTCAGATACGTAGGTGATTTGCTCAAGAGATTCCATATGACTGATTGCAAAGCAACACCTTTTTGTTTCTTATCTGGCATCAGATTGGAAGAATTTGGTTCTTCACCTGTGGTTGATAGCACTCTCTATAGACAATTGATCGGTAGCTTATTATACCTTACTCATTTGAGACCAGACTTGTCATATGCTGTGAGTGTTGTTTCTAGGTTCATGAGGAATCTGCATGAGCTGCATTGGAAGACAGCAAAGCACATCTTTCATTATGTGCAGGGTACTAGAAAGTTTGGGATTCAGTATTATGCTGGTGCTCAACTAGATCTGATTGGTTTCACTGATTCGGATTGATTTGGAGACAATATTGACAGAAAATCTACTTCAAAGTTTGTGTTCATGTTGGGATCTAGACCAATATGTTGGTCAAGCAAGAAGTAAGTAGCTCTTGCTCTCTCTTCGGCTGAAGTAAGTTATTGAGGGGCTATAAATGTATTTATTCAAGAATTTTGTCTACATGGGATTTTGACATAGTTTTGCATTCCCCCTTCTCCTTCAGCGATCATTTTCTATGATAATCAAAGTGCAATTAAAATTTTCAGTGATCTAGCACAGAAGCAACGGACCAAACACATAGAAGTCCATATGCACTACATCTGGGAACCAATGCATAGTAAGACTATCGTTCTACATTACTGCCCTACAGAGGAGCAGGTTGCGGACATATTCACAAAACTTTCACTGAAAAGAGATTTTTTTATCTTAGGTCTCTTCTTGGTGTGAAGTTTTGATTTAGTTTTCTTCATGGTTCACTGTTCATTTTGAGGGGGGGTACGATGATTTTCTCCCAATTTCATCGATTTATTGAGTGGTTAATTTTTTGCATTAGATTGTATGGGTGGCCTTTGGTCTTAGTTTCTAGGGCCCAGGTTGTCCAAGTTTGGATTAAGGGGGGGTGTTAGGATTGTTTTAATCCTCTCTTGTCCACCATGGTCTAAATGTTAGTCTCCTGGCTTAGGATTATGTTGCCACTTCATTAGTGCCATGGAGAAGTTATTTGGGGCCCACCTACCACTTGATGCACCACTTTGCATGAGTTTAGGAGCTCTAGAGACCAATCCCTAGATTTTAGGAGCCCACATTGAGTCATGAGAGTCCCACCCTCAATTCACCCTATTATGTGTTGAGTTATGCTCTGATGGGACACATTCAATTCACCTTCATTTAGTCTAACGCCACTTTTTCATGATTTAAGGAGATGAGCGCCTTTTCTCACCTATTATGATCAGTTAAATGATTATGATGTGTTTCAATTATCTGAAGTTACACTAGTGAGCCTTCAGTGGTGATTATTCCAGGGTTAGTGATGTCTGGAGTCAGTCTAAGTCATTGGATTCAAATCACTCCTAGAGGATTCGAATTATCTCTATAATATCATCAATCTATTTCATACAGATTAATTATTATTCAATTAAGGTTATGCTATCAAATTTTTGCCTCTTCTCTGGATAATTTCACCATAATTGTTTGACAATTCTAACACTAAAATTCTTCCTCATTCATTCTTTTTTCACTCTCAGGTTCAATCCAACCTAATGATCCTGTGGAGTTGCTAATTTTATAGTGCGTGTTTCTCAATTAAGCTAAAATGGGGCTTAGGATGTCTTTCTCCCTGGTGTTCTTGGACAACTACTTGTATCCTTTCCAATTCCTTTTCCGTATACACCAACCCTTGGTTCAACTAAGCTATTATTCGAGTGAATCTCTCTTCTTTCCACCTATGATTCCATCTAAATGACATTTTTTCTCAATTGCACAATCTGAACTTTGTGCTTGTTCCAATTTTCCATGATAGCGGTGAGGGATTCTTGATGTAAAACAAATCAATTATTTAGCAATGACAATAATCTTACCAAGGTTTCAAGGTTCTTTGCCATCATTATTTTTGGTCAAACATCTAGAAATTTTCTTTAAAGTGCTTGTTTTCTTTTTGAAGTTGCACATTAATGGCTTGTAGATCTTCCAACCTTTTTCTTTTTTTGTTTACCCATGCTATGTTTTCATCCTCTTCAAAATTTTAGGAGCTACATCATGTTCAAGAATTCGACTAGCTATGATACCATATGTTCCATAAATGAAGGACTTATAGTGTATTTGCTTCATCAACACAGATCCTTGTAACATTAAACCCTTATTTATGTTCTTGGTATGATGTTAAGTTGTCTCCTCCTTGTAATTGATTATAAACTTCTATTCCAAATTAAAATTTTGAATACAATTTTCTTTAACTCTTTGAGATTAGTTTATTAATTACAAATTTTTATAATTGTGTCTACACATAAAGATTGACAATACTACTAACTTGCTATACAATGTTTGGATAACCAAAGAACTCAACTCCATAAACCTTTATATATATATTCTCTCATGTTTCAACTCAAATTTTATAATATTAAAATATCATAAACTATGCTTTCAAATATTGGAATGTCATGAATCAAGCTCTCACCATTTATAAATAAAGAAATAATATGGTAAACTCCCATTGAACTTCTGGAAATTAATTAAAACAAAATGAGATAGCTTTATATAAACATGGATAAAGAAACCATGTCACACAATGCCAAATGCTTTCACTTATGAGATGTCCACTAAGATTTAAAACACTATTAAAATGAGATGGCTTTATGTAAACATGGATAAAGAAACCATGTCACACAATGCCAAATGCTTTCACTTATGAGATGTCCACTAAGATTTAAAACACTAAAAGCCAAAATAAATGATAGGGAGAGTAGTAGAAAAGATTATGCTTTAATTTGATGGCACGAATTACCATCCAGTAAGGCTGACCAACGTTTAAATTTGAATCCTTTTTAATCGAGGGATTTAGTATGTTAGAGAAGTGCAAAGTTAAAATTTTCAAAAAAAAATAAAATTGTATTTTTACTCTTTCAATTAAGAATGACTATTTTATATTAACATTTTAAAGAAATGATAGTTTTTTAAATTATTTGTCAATATAAACTTCATTTTACAGATAAAATCATTTTTAGTAATTTTTTTATATAAATTTTCTCTACCCAAAATTTACGACAATTATTTGACAAGTAATTGCTTAGTGTTTCAACTTTCCACATGGCATAATAATACTTTTTTATTTGAAACTCAATGACCTCACGTGGAACGACGTAATTTTTTTAGAAAGGCTCTGTAGGCAGTATCAACAATATTTGTTTTTTGCATTTTTTTAAATGTTTAGTTAATTTATACTAGTCAACTAAAGTATAATTATTTATATCCCCTTTCATCTTTGAAGGGCTAGTAGAATATGCACCCTTCAAATTAAGATCCACCCTTCAAATTTGACCATAGAGGCTTACCTGTCCACATGCCCCACAAACACTTCACGCTACTCTAAGGAAATTATGCAACTTACCTAGATTGTGCTCAAGTTCTGGGAAATTTAGAATGCATGATACAATCCTCTTGGGTGATAACCAGTAGTGTACAACCTTGCTAAAATAAGTATCTACTTCAACAGCCACTATTTCTCTAGACATAAATAAAATCCCAAAATTCGCTAGCTTCCTCTAATTTGCACAACACTCCATCTATATACCAATGTCAATTTGGATATTTTCTTTATGCATGTCTCTGGGATTTCTTCCTTCTTCCTGATAATGTGTTTGTCACTTCTTCTAAACGTGGATATGATATAAGGAGAGCATTTGCACTTTCCTCGTCACTTCCCATCTGTGATTTTCGACCAGATCTACCACCATCTATTTTTCCTTCACAATGTGGCGATCTTGGTGTTCGTGGTCTTTTCATCTCTTCCAAATAAAAAGTTATGATTTAATTTGATGGCACGGATTACCAACCAGCAAGTCAAACCCATGCACATGCCCAACAATCACTTCACGCGACCCCAAGGAGATGATGCAATTGCGACGTATTAAGGTTGTGTACTACTTCAACGGAACGGAAATTTAGAATGCGGAATGCGACCCTTTTTTGTGTGATATTTGGTCATGTAAAGACTTGCGAAAACAAGCATCTATTTCAACAGTCACCGAATTTGTCAAACAGAAATAAAAAAAAATTGGTAGATTTGTCTTTTTTGTTAAGTCAATAGACGTTTTTATTTGAGATTTAGGGTGAACTATGATTTATGTTTTTCATCAAAATGACTAGAATAAGACAATATACTCTCAAGATTACTTTTTATGGCAATCAATTCAAAATTCAAAATAAACAATTATATATATAATAGCTGGTGGTTGATGAATAGATAACTAGTAGTGATGCATGGATAACTCATAGTTAATGAATGGATAACTAACCGTTCATGGCAGATAACTAGAAGAATGTGAGATAAGAAAAAAAAATATTAAAAATAACTGAGTTATAAATGAGTAACATGAAGAATTTAGGTGATAACATGTAGCTAGGCATGCATAACTAAAAAATGAGCCCATTTAACTAGAAGAATATGACGAACAAAAAAAATTCAAACTTTCTTCCATTCCATTGTTATCTCTCAACCGTTTGATCCCTATGGATGTGATCCAGCCACAAACTATGTAGGTATGCTAGTATTTTGTAGCTGAGATTTAAGATAGCCTGGTATTTTGAAGAGGTAATTTGTTTTTTAGACTTATATATAAGATTGCTTCATAAACTTTACTTTTTTGAAGGTTAAATATATATAACTTTGATTCCAAGTGTAAATAACCAGTTAGTCTTCTAAAAATTAAATCTATGTAACTTTAATTTCAATAACCAGTTAGTCTTCTAAAAAAATTAAATCTATGTAACTTTAATTCCAATAACCAGTTAGTCTTCTAAAAAATTAAATCTATGTAACTTCAATTCCAATAACCAGTTAGTCTTCTAAAAAATTAAATCTATGTAACTTTAATTCTAACTTGAATAACCAATTGCATGTTTTTGTTTTAAAAAATCCTGATTACCCAATTTGCCAAACAGAAATAAAAACGCTCAGCTGGAACAGTGCAAAACGTAAATAAAAAAGCAATTGGACTCTCAGTTTTTATTATTAAAAAGGCTCTCTCCAAGTAAGTAATTCCCGGTGACAGGATGTGTTTAACATGCCTGATTTTGAAGTTCTAACTATATGAGGTTGCTAAAATAGAATTTCGTCGTTGACTTAGAGTGAACGGCAAATAAATTGTTTGTTTGTTTATATCTAATTGCTTATGTTTAAGAGTCAATGACATTAAGATGGTTCAACGTGCAATATCGTCACATGATATGAAATCCTTCCATTAAAATATGGATATTTTATCGAAATTTCTTGCAGTTGAATAATACGCACAAATTTTGAGGACATATTTTATTTACATGGGGAATGTAGCAAACTGGGAAAAATAAAAAGCTTATTCAAATTTCAACCTTGGCAACGTGCCGTTTCTTTGTTAGGTGGTGGAATGGGCGATGAAAGCAAGCAAGCACCATCAAAGGAGAGAGATTTAGTATCTTGTAGGTATCTGTATAATTATTCATTCTTCCCCGTCAAAGGAGAGATTTTGTACACGTAACGCCTAAGAGAATTTGTAATTTTGTCTTACGCGACAAAACATAAAAGTCCTGAATAATTGATTCGAGAAGCTCTCAAAATCATAGGCTTACGATCACTATTCTGATTATAAATAATAACAACAATCAAAAGGTCAAAAAAACAGTAAGTCATATTCATCCTGCTGTAGGTCAAAAAAACAGTAAGTCATATTTGACCGTGCATGCCCCTTTAACCAGGAGCGGTACCCCTGCTCGCACTGCCTTTCATCGGTTGTTCACAAGCGGTGCCACCGCCCATTGCCCTTGGTCCATAGGCGGTTATTACCAGAACCGCTCTGTCATAGAAGGAGAAGCGCGGTACCCTGGGTAAAAAATGAAAAATAGAAGTTTCTCGAGGCTTCTAGATGATAAGCCTCGTGTACTGCCTTATCCCTACTGTTGTGGGTTGGTTGAGCTCGAAATCCCTCATCCTAGGATCTTAGAGGCCACCTCACCCACTAATTTCTCAACCATCTCTATCCATTAAAGCCCTATAAATATGAGCTCATAGCCATGGTTGAGGGGAGAACATTGAAGGTATTATTATGCTGTTGGATTGATTCTTGGCCCAAGATCATTTGGAGAGAGCATAGAGAGCTAGAGTCGGAGATTTTGGGGATGAAGAGCTGGTTTCATGGAGATGCATGTCAACACTAAGGCTCGTTTGTAAACTTCTTCATATTTCTAATGCAAGTTGATTTTCTGTCCCATATATATTGTTGATGTTTGATTTCAGATATATATTGCTAGAGTCCTTAGTCACTAGCATAGATTAGTAGATCATATTCTGGTTGCTTTGATTCGTTTCGTGTTGAGCTTGATTGTAGGTACACAGGTGGACTATCAAAGCCTTGTATTCCAGATATCTACAACGTCTAGGGAGAGTTATCAGCCTCTGTAATCTATTTGTTATGGATCTGAACCATTCAGACCAGTGGAACACCTTGCTGTCCGCAGGAGGTGAAATATTCCAGTGAACAAATCTGGTGACTCCGCTGGGGAGTATTGTATTCAGTTGTTCTGATCTTCCTCAGTCTACAACTCTTGTCCGAATCCAGGCTCCGTTTTCTTCAACTCTTTTCAGTCAGATCTACTTTCTGATTTGTATTATTTGGGTTTGAAATTTCCAGATCTGTTCAGATATGAGTCATTTCGGTCTTTTATGCTCTGTTACCACATTCAATTCGACGGTATTTGCCTTGATTTGGTCTTTTTTGATATGATCCATCATTCTCTTTTTTGTTTTAGCCATCTACAGGGAACCGCGACCATGCTTTGTACGAGTAGCGGTGCCACCGCCTGAACATAGTGAGTAGTAAGCGGTGCCATCGCCTGTATCTGGTTTGTAAGGAGTGGTGCTGTCTTGGAAACGCTCTTACAACACCTACGAAGCGCAGTCCCAGGTAGGCATTAGTCCAAAACTCTTTTTCCTCATTTTTCTTCATAAAAAATTGGAATTTTGATTGCTTTCAGTTCTGTTATCAGGCTTGTGTTATTGAATCTGATGTGTGTGGCTTGCTACTTTGATAGTTTAAGATTGATTTGAGTGAAATTTCAAAAGTTTATTTAGTCTTTTTGATTGTTCATCTGCTTCTTGCTTGTTGGTTGTGCTTAAAGAAGGATTTCTTGTTTTCTGAAAGTTAGGGTGTTCATTAAAGTCTATTTTCATTGCATATATTGAAAGAAGAACACTAGATTAGCTTTTAGATTTCATTTCTTGCTTGCATTGTAAACTTCTTTTTCTTTCCTTCAAAAAAGAAAAGTTTTGCTTGAGATTAGGACATCATATTTGAGCGTTGGATTTGGGTTTTTTGATTGGCTTTACAAGCTTTCAGGACCTTTATGATCTTTCGTCTCTCATGCATATAGGACTATCTCGATCAAAATAAACAAAGTGTAGTTTTAAGTTAGATTTGCTTATGTTTTTAAGGAATTTGAAAAGTTAAAGTGCATTGGCATATAGGTGTGCTTGGTGTTGTTCTTTTAGGAAAAGAGATTCTCACCCTTCTCATTTGCTTTTGAAAAGAAGAATTTGGTTTGTAAAAGTGTTTGCTTGTCTTTGATTTGATGTTCATGACTATTGATTGGAATGATTTTTGGTTTTGAAACAAAAAGAAAAACACTCTCTTCCCTCCCGTAAATAGGCATACTGAACGGTAAAGTGAACATTTGCACAAGCATATTGCATGGTTTTACTTTTCTGTCAAAACATCATGCATTCACCTAATCGTACCAGTTAAAATTAACGATAGTTGTAGGTTAAAATTTACGTAGTAACTTGAGTGATAGGTTAGAGACGTGTTCGGGTGTCGTAAAACGTAGGAGCTGTCGTTATTTGTCAGCATTACATTCCGAGACTCGAGCGGTTCTTCCACGTACCGTCGGTATATCGAACGGCCTTTCATGTACCCTTGAGGTATATAGAAAGGTACTTCACGTACTCTATTGTATATCGGAAGGCCCCTTGTGTACGATTATGCATTAGACAACACTACTACCGATTCGAGCTCTCATGTACCTTGAGTATATCGAGAGACCCCACTAGGGTACCTTATCTATCGCGAGTGGAACCTTCTTGACAATCCTAGTGAGAGACCTGACTTTTGAACTCCTCTCGTCATTTTAAGTCTGCTTGTTTTGACCTATAGTTTGAGTAAGGAAGTCTTTTGGTGTGTTTTTTCTAGATTTTCAGACCCTACGTTAGATAGAAACTGTACAAACTGGCTGAGTTAAGACAGTCCAGAAGAGTACGGGGCTTGCCACCTGATTTTACTCTTGGTCTAGGAGAAAATCCAATGGAAGCTATCGACCAAGGAGCTGCTACCACCTCCCAAGTGGGAGATAATGTGGTGGTGGAAAGTGGAGTACCATATTCTTCACACTCACCTCCCTTGGTCTAGCAGCCTTCTTGGGAAGATTCATCATTCTATCCTCCCTTGGAAGGTCATGTTGATGATACCCGTCCGGACTTTGGTCCTAATGCTCCTTTTTGGGAGACACCTATAGGACAGGCCATTGCCTCATTTGGCACCCGTGTAAGCTCTCCTGAGAGTGAAGAAGAACGCAGGAAATACCGTGCTTCTATTCTCCATGCATAGGAGGTAGAAAAGCAGATTGATAACCTATTAGGCTCTACACCAGTACATTCCACATCCTTTCCTGTGGGATATCGTTCACTAGCCGATTCTATGAGACCCATTGAACCGATTATAGATCGTCCATTAACAACCCACAGCCTGAGTCAAATTTCCACCCCTCTCACCTCTTACATTATGTCTATTCCAAATCCTCCCAGGTCTTTTACATCTGGGGCCCAACCTTTAATTCCTGTTTCGTCAGTACCTTTGAATGCCGGGGGGAAACCCCCAGCATGACTTACGTTATCTGATACCCGAGTTGTACCTAGTCAAGGGCAGACCTCTAACATAGAAACATCTACATTTTTTGTCTCTCCCACCCACACTAATGTGGTAAATCCCCCATCTAGTTCAGGTCAGCCCTTGGGGGCACAACCTATTGCCATTCGGTCTTCTAGTGGATATGGTTATCAAATACCTGTAGGTAATCATCCATCTAATCCTACTGGAATTCCATACCCTAGTAACACTTTTACACCATGGGGGCAACCCAACTGGTCTTACATGCCAGCTATGGGAGGGATACCTATACATACTGCGAGAGGTGCGGGAGGACTTGGAGGTGGTCCCCCTGGGGGACCTAATGGTCCCAGAGGATCTGGCGGTCCTCCTCATGGTCCTAGAGGTCCTAGTGGTCTTGGGGGACCTAGTGGCTTTCCTCCTTATGGCTCTGGAGGGTCTGGTGGCCCTCCACCTAGTGGTTCTAGTGGCTCTGGAGGTTTACCACCTCCTGGAGGCTCCGAAGGGTCTGGTGGTCCACCTCCTAGTGGTCCCGGTGGCTCTGGAGGTCCTCCTCTTGGAGGCCCTAGTGGTCCTAGCGGTCCTAATTCCGGAAATCAACCCCCCATGGGCGGATTCTCCGGTGGTTATTCCTCACAGCAACCTGTTTATCAGTCTACCTATGGCCCTACTGGTAATTATATGCCATATCAATATTACCAGTATGTGCAGCCCCATAGACAGTTACCTTTTCTAGCAACTTTGGACTTGCCTGATTTGTCCAAGTTGATTAATGATCCCATTCGACACAATCCCTCATGGCCTCCCATTCTGGTAAAGTTACCATCGGACATTCCGAAACTCGATGGGAATCAGAGTGAAGATCCACGGAACCATGTTATGACTTTTCATTTGTGGTCTTCCTTGAACTCCCTCATGGATGATTCCGTTCGGTTACGACTCTTTTAGTGAACTTTGACCAGTATGGCCGCGAAGTGGTACATTGAACTCCCACAACATTCGTTTGTGGATGTTGGCTCGTTGGCAACCATATTTCTTATGCACTTTTAGCTCCCTATTCGTTATGAAACAGGCACTGATCTTTTAACTTCTCTGCAACAGAACACCTCCACCCACATTTCTGATCATATTCATGAGTGGAGAAGGCGGAGAAGGCTTATTAAGGCCCCTATTCTGGATCAGTTGTTAGCTAATTGGTTCACTAAGTCCTTGTTGGCTCCTATTGCCCGAGATGTGGCCATGGGCGGTGCCGTTACCAAAGAGCGGGCTATTGGTTGGGCTCAGTACCTAGACTTGGTCTATTCCCAGTCCGAGACTCTTTATGACCTGATTCCTCAAGCTCCTCGCCCCAGCACTGACCCTGCCAAGCCACCAGCAGAAGTACCTGTGGATGGGATTGTTGGTTCAATCCAGTCCCCATCCGCAGCGAAACCTACCAAGCAAACCCAAACTGCTACTCCTTCGACTCCTAAGGTTTCTACCGAGGTCAATTCTATTCAAAGTACTCAAACCTCGAGTAATAAAAAGAAAAGTAAAAATCGAAATAAAAAACCTGGAAATCAACAGGAGACCCCACAATCAACCAATAATGACAACAACAAAGGGAAAAGGAAGGCTAAATATCCTTGTTTGTTATGCGGTGGTGACCACTTTTCAAAGGAGTGTCCTCGTCGGGACAAAATCTCCCAATTTTTGAAGTCTAATCCCACACCTGCAGTACTTACGGATCTCTTTCCCTCTCAACAACAACTGGTAGACCACATGTCGAACTAGGGTAACTCTAGTTTATTGGAGGAAATTCGTATGATGTCCTCAGATACCATCCATCTGCAAACTCGAAGCCATAATTATGATAAACTCGCAGATAAGAAGAAGATCAATCTTCTTTAGGGAAAGCTCCCTCTACTACTTCTCCGGAATCCTCGTCTACTATTCCCTTGTCTATCGAGAAGCCTACTCTCGACATGATTTTGCGCCCACCAAAGAGTACTCTTCGGAAGGCTGTCTTTAATCCCAATGCCCAAGCTGCTCAATTCTATAATGTGGTTGAAGATCTCTCTCAGGCACCTTGTGCGATGTCTACCCTAGAAGTACTCCAACGTTGCTGCACACAGTGCAAGAACTTGTTAACAACATTAGGAGCTGTAGACCCGGATAACACTAACTTGATTCATTTCAGCGTTGAGAACTATAAACCTAGATTACCGCATAAACTTGCTTTTCAGATCATTACGAAAGTAGTGGGAAAGAAGGTCTTTCGAATGGTACTAGATGAAGGATCTTTGACCTCGGTGTTATCTCTGACTTATTGGAAAGCTCTTGGCTCTCCCAAGCTTGTTACATCACCTACGACCTTTAAAGCTTTTCATGGACAGGGTTTCCAACCCCATGGTCTCATATCAGCCCTCGCGGTCGAGCTGGGGGGAAAAACCGTTTCCATCCTAGTAGAAGTGGTAGATGCCCCTCTGGATTATAACCTCCTTTTAGGAAGGAATTGGTTATATGCCATGACTGCTGTTGCTTCAACAATATTCCAAACGGTCCGATTCCCGCATCTTGGGAGAATTGTTACCATTGACCAGCTTGATTTCTGTATGTTGGATGTTACTACTTTCACAGCTAATAACATCCCCATGTTAGGTTATTCCCCTCCTCCTTACCAGTCGATTGGGGTAGGTATGTTGAAGGATTCATCCCTTATGGGGATTTTTCCCTCTACTCCTCCTAGCACGGATACCACGACAGTACATATGATCGCCTCATTTGATTTTGAGCCCAAGGGCCAAAATGTTGTTGAGTCCACCTCGTTGAGCCCACACAAAGCTATGTATGACACCAATCAAACTTGTTCCGATGATCACACTGATGATCTTCATTTAGTGGCTTCAGATCCTTACCATTTACCATACTGGTTAGAACCTTCTCTTCTGATTCTAGATTATCTCTCCGAGACTTTTCCTTCCGACGAGTCCATTATAGAGATCATGAATACGGATGAGCCCATTTGGGAGGATCACCATCATAGATCCATGTTCCTCCCCAATACCAGTTTTGGAAGCCATGATTTTGCATCCTTGTTTCCCACTGATATTGTCAATGTTTCACAAAGTCCTATATTGTTGCAAGACACAGATTCTGAAGAAAACCTTTGCAACATTACTTAGACGAACCCAATTGACATATCAGCCAAGCTTGATGTTATTGAGCACGTTCATATTGGGCAGAACTGCTCCACAGATGAATCTGAAGCATATAAGGCACTTTTTAAGGAATTCCGCAATATTTTTTCTTGGTCCTATGAAGAGATGTCGGGGATTGACCCTTCCATTGTGGTCCATGAGATTAAAACTTATCCCACGGATAAACCTGTCAGGAAAAAGCTTAGGCAAGTCCATCCTAGGAAGGCCACAGCTATTAAAGCTGAGATTGAGAAACTTCTGAAGGCTGGTTTTATTTATCCTGTACCTCTGACGGAATGTGTATCGAACGTTGTCCCTGTCAATAAAAAACAGGGCACCATTAGAGTCTGCATAGACTTTAGGGATTTAAATAAAGCTTGTCCCAAGGACAACTTTCCTACCCCGCATATCGATCAGATTATCGACAACTGTGCGGGCAGTGTCATCATTTCATTAATGGATGGCTTCTCCGGCTATAATCAGATTGAGATATTGCCCTCCGATCAGCATAAGACGACATTCATTTTCCCATGGGGAACCTTTGCATATAATAAGTTACCTTTAGGCTTCAAAAATGCTGGAGCCACGTTCTAGCGTGCGATGTCCTATGCGTTTCACGACATTAAACATATTGTTGAACTGTACCTTGACGACCTCCCTGCTCATTCACAACGATAGGAGGACCATCCTGGTCATCTTAGAGACATATTCCTGAGATGTCGTCATTATAATATACGGATCAATCTACATAAATGTGTTTTTTGCGTTGAGACGAAACGTATGCTTGGATTTGTGGTATCCAAAGATGGCATCCGGATCGATCCTTTGAAGATTGCCGCTATCATTAATCTACCAGCCCCAACCAACATCCTTGAACTCCAAAGTTTGTAGGGGAAGGAAAACTTTCTCCACTGTTTCGTGTGTAATTTCGCTCAGAAAACGCACGATTATATGCGTCTCCTAAAGAAGAAAATTCCATTCTTCTGGGATGACCAAGCCCAATGCGCCTTTGATAATCTTAAGCACGCTCTAACTCATTAACCCGTGATACACCCCCCAGATTACTCAAAGGACTTTCTCTTGTATATTGCTGCCTCCGCTACTACCATCGCCATGGTTTTAGTGCAGGACAATATCCACGGTTAGGAGCATGTGATTTATTACGCCAGTAAGAATCTTATTGATTCTGAAACCTGTTATTCATAGGTGGAGAAGCTAGTTTTGGCCACGATCATTGTTGTGCAAAAAATTTTGTCACTACATTCTGCTTCGCACTACCACCGTATTGGCAAAACAGAACCCGATGTACTACATTCTGACTCGTCAGGTACTCGGGGGAAAGTACTCCCGTTGGATCGTCATCCTTCAGGAGTTCGATCTTGAGTTTACCAAGGCTACATCAAAGAAATACTTGGTTTTTGCTGAGCTTATGTGTGACCTTCCCTGTGCTACCACGGAATCTGAGCCCAACGATTCATTTCCAGATGAATTCCTATTCCTAATTAGCACTACTGATCCTTGGTATGGAGATTTGCTAATTTATCTCCAGACCCAGCATTTTCAGCCGCATCTATCTCACGATGATCGTCACCGCATCCGTCACCATGTGAAGTACTATCTTATCTTAAATGATACCTTGTATAGACGTGGGATTGACTCCATTCTCCCGCGATGCCTCACTCATGAGGAGGCTGAACATGTGCTGAATGATTGCCACTCTGGAGCATGTGGCGATCATTTATTTGGGATGGGAATCGTAATCAAATGATGGAGGAATTGAGTGCCAAGCTAGGTTTTTGCCATGAAAACTCTATGTTGTATTACCCACAAGCTAATGGTCAGGTAGAGGCCATTAACAAGGTTTTTAAAACTATGCTTCATCGGATGGTTGGAGATCATAAATCCAATTGGAATCTCATTCTTTTTTTTGCTCTTTGGGCTTATCGGACTTCCATGAAAATAGCTACTGGTTTCACGCCATTCCAGCTTATCTATGGACTTGAAGCTGTCTTGCCGATCCAATATCAGATTCCATCTTTACAACTTGCCGTCAAACTTCTCCTAGACACTTCCGCAGAGGAAGCGATATTTTTGTACTTAAATAACCTTGATGAGACTCGTAGAGATGCTGCCTTGGCTAATGAGGCACATAAGAAACGTGTCAAGGCATAATATGATAAATCCGTCCAACCTCGTGTTTTCAATGAGGGTGACCTACTTTTGACTTATGATCAGAGATATGACAAGCTAGGGAAGGGTAAGTTCGAGTCCATATGGTATTGACCTTTCGTTATTTCCAAGGTGTTAGAGAAAGGAGCCTATGAGTTAGTTGATTATGATGGAATCCCTTTGGGGCAACCTCGCAATGGGTTGTACCTGAAAAGGTACTATGCCTAGGTTTTATTGGATGGTATCTTGTATATATGTATATTGATTAACTTCCAGTATTTTCTAGATGGTTTTGAGTTTTAGTGTTTGCATCTGTTTATACCATGTTTTGGTCATGCAGATGGCTTTCTATGGCTTCGTTGATGGTGCTTTCCACCACACCTTGAATCTAGCCTCGGCTGCTTGGGTCCTCTATTCCCCAGCTGAAGATTTGGTCAGTTCAGGAGTGGTTTGTTTAGGTCCCACTACTAATAACATCGCCGAGTATGAAGCAGTCATCGTTCTTTCGACTGAAGTTGCCTCCCAAGATGTCCGTGATCTAGTCTCAGTTCGTGGTTTGTCATTTAAATCATGTCTACACCATTAGGAACCCGGTGCTCCTCCGCCTCTTCCAAAGGGTACCTTTGTTAGAAAGATCATTTGGAACCATTACCTATAGGCATATCCCTAGGGAACATAATGTAGTTGCTGATTCATTGGCTAATTACATCCTAGATTGGCATATTTTCCATTCATGACATTAAATAAAACATTGTAGATTGTAAATAAACATTTAAAGACACATAGAACTCATAGAAAATGCATTTATCCATTTTAAACGTATAAACATCGTGTAAAAGTCTATATATATATATATATATACGAAAAAGTTTTACAAAAATAGGTCCCAAGACCTCATCTGAAGCACGCAGGCTTTCAGGTAAAATCATCATACAAAATCCTGAAGCTATGAACTTTCAGTATACATGTCTCATCCACTAATGGTGCTCATGATAGCACATCACTGCTCGAGCCACCCTACGTAGTAGCCTGCTGAATCAGCCTGGTACTCCTGCCGTAGATGTCTGATATCTAGTCAGGAGGTCATCTATATCAGCATCTGGGATGTCCAGAGTCAACCTATCTAGGTTCTCCTCCAGCCCCCCGGTGATATCATCACCCTATGGCACAAAGCGAAATCCGACTCGCCTATCTAATGGAGATGCTCCTCCAGGCCTCGTTGCTCCAACATCTGCATGAAGACAAATAGGTCTCGTCACTTATCATAAAAATATAAAACATAAAAAAACATAAAAACATTTTCCATTATTAGGGTTTCTTGCTTCTTACCAATGTCACCCCATTTCCCTCCAGGTGGGAGTGGTAGGTAAGGATCACCTATAAAATCTGTGCCCACATAGGCATAGTCCTTGAACATGAGCATCTGATCCCGCAGCCATTTGAAGAACGGATCGCCGAACTTCACTCTGCCCCTACTTGCTCCTATGCGAGCCATGACCTGGACCCACCTCAGCATATGGGGGTTCCGTGCTCTCAGACTCTGGAAAGTCACTCGGGGCCTCATCTGTGGGACCCGCTCAAAGAAGAAGCAAGTTAAGATGGAACCAAAGCCGAACTGCTTCAGCTCTCCCTGCCGACATTTAGTCAGCTGATCCTTGAAGATTGGAAGCAATGCTTCCACCCAGTTGAACAACGTAGGTGCCATAGCCTCTAGGGAATATAGCATATGTGCCTTGAAATATTGGTGTACACCCTGGCTCTGTGCAACCCTCTGCATGGTGAACAAAACAATCCATAGAGCCCTGTCTATCACTGCCCTGATGGGGATTTTCTTCCCTGATGTGCCTGTACCTGGTACACAGTGCCGATCTATGAGCTCTTTGGTGGTAAGTCCCTGCCACGAGAACCTGTCAGTGAGATGAGGGCACCTCGTCTTGATAGGCTAGTTAGGAAGTAGATATCCTCTACCTCCACTATAAGTATGTGTGCCCCTACCTCGAAATACTGTTTTTCTGGATTCCACATTCTCAGTATGTGTTCCAGTAATCTCTTGTGGGACACCATACTTGGTGTCCGGAAGAACTTTAAGAGCCCACAGTTCTAGATTGCGGCAATGCAAACCAGATTCCTTTCAGCAGCAGCATCCTCATCATCATGTGTTCTTTCCTTCCATATCACCATATTTTGGAAGCCTAGACCTGCCAAAAACAACAATGATATGCATTAATATCATCCTTGAGTCATTGCAAATCAAAAGAATGAATGAATTTTTCCCATATCACTTGTTCAACTTCTCCATGGCTGGCACCGCCTGTGCCCCATGGGAGACAGGCAATGGCATCGCTTGTCCACCGTATTCTTGGCATGGTTCTTGGGTGGTACCGCCTATCCTCTAAGGGGTAGCCGCGGTGCCCGCATATTGGATTTTAGGGCTTGCTAAATAGGCCCAAAACCCCACCAAATCCCAAAATAGAAGCTATGAAATGAAATATAAGGGTCTTAGCTGTTACCTGCAACTAACGAGACTGAAAACGGACGGTAGGAACTCCCGGTATCAGCTGTGGAAGATCTGGCTAGAAAATGCTCCAAGTGCTCTCTGCTAGAGGTAAATAGTGAAACGTTTGATTTTTTACTATTTACTTGCCTTATATAGACATTTTTTGGGTCTGACTTACTATAGTTTTGATATTACATCATGTTCTGGTCAAAATCTATTTGTCGTAATCCCTTAATGTTGATTTTGAATGCGTCTAACACTTGTTTATGAGTCATCTGCAGGTTGACTTTAGTAAAAAGCTTTGGAAAGTTTGTTTATGGATTTTTTGTACTTTCACAAAACGGAAAAGGTCATCGAGAGTTTATTACGACACTTTGTCATGCTCGTAAAAATCTAGTATCAAAGTTCCAAGTCCAGTTCAAGTTTCTTTCCAGGCTCGTAAAATACAACATTGTGTAAAGAAGCGTCATGGAGTTCTCTTTTCACCTCTTTTTTAGGCTCCTTAAACATGAAAAAGTCGTCGAGTCCATTTTTTATTCTTTCCAGGCTCGTAAAACATTACTTTGTGTAAAGAAACCTCATGGAGTTCTCTTTAAACCCTTTTCAGGCTCCCTAAATACGAAAAGATTGTCGAGCGATCTTGTCTTCTTCACGCTTGTTAAAGTATTTGAAGAGTCGTCTGTCCAATGGTAGGTTATCTCTTTCTCGGTTCGGATAGGACTACTTACGAGAAAGGAACACTCCAGCCAATCATGACTGGAAGAGTTCTCTAAGTATGATTTTACAATTTTTCGGGCCTTAGAGACTAAATCATACGAAAAAGGACCCCCATGAAGTCTTCTTCCCTATTCGTTCAGACTCTCTAAACATGAACTATACCGAGTTTTCTTTCAGTGGACTCGTTAAATTAAACATTGAGAGACCCATTTTGGGAATGAACCCTTCCTCTCTCAGGTTCGTAAAACATATGAGACTGGACTTGTCTTTTGACAAGCTATATCGAGTGTTTGTTACCCTCTTTGAACTCGTAAAACCGAAAAGAGGCACTCATCGATCATGATGGGGAAAATGGGAAGGGAATCATTTTGCAAATAATGGCAGTTGTTTGTTGTTACCTTTGAACATGACACTTGTCTGCACAATCATGTCGGTCAATTGGGTATTCAGCTGATCTCTATGATGATCCACTTTCATGAGTTATGCCAATCCTTTGAGTCTTTCAAAAGAATGCATTGTCCAATGTCGTATTGTGTATCTGTCCTATCTAGTCATGCTGCCAAGTCATTTTGTCGTGCCGCCTAATGTTCAAAGGGGATCTGAAGAATTTTTACCTCTGCAATCTACACAGTCTTTGTGTCAGTATCTTTGAGTCAGTCGTATGGTTACTACATTCACATCATTCCAGAACTATGTTTCGAGTTTCGTGTCATCGATGTGAGACCCATCATGGCCCTCCTTCGATGAGACTATTCCCGTCGACATCAGCTCATCATTCAAGAAATAGTCTTAGAAACAATATTTAGTACCTTAAGATCTCTATGCCTTAATGACAGATTCTCTCGGTCTTGACATAGGTTCACATCATTGACCTTTGATCGATAGAATCGACTGGGTGTTCAACATCAGGACATCTATTCGCACTCAATAGATTGTACTATGGTACCTTGGGAATCATTGACATTAATGGTGATCTCCCTCGCACTTGTTAATGGTTCACATCATTGGCTGGTAATCAAGTGGTTTCTACCATGTTCGACTTCAGATCATTGTAATCACATGGATATAATCGTACTTTGTGGAAGATGAGACGAAGACCCTGGGAATTTGTTTAAAAGCGCTCATTGCTTTTTCCCAGGTTGTGATGGAGTTTTGTATATCTAGCATGGATCCACATTTGTATGGTCGTGGCTATGCTCAAATTTGCATCTGTATGACATAGATCTATGTTGTATGTCTGGTAGCTATGTCGAAGTTTGATTCCTCTATCACATGGATCTACGCTGTATTCTAGTAGCCATGCTTTTTTATTTCAATCATGGATCTACCTTGTATTGGTCCGTAGCTATGAGTTTGGTTACTTGTGTCTATGAGTCAACATATTGATGTACTACAGATGCCTACTTGACTGCATACTCTGATTGAGCTAACATTTTCATCTCCTAGCGACGACTTGTTCTCAAAGCTCTCATTTATCGTATCACTCTAAGACTCATGCTTTGGGGGGCATCCCGTTATACCAAAATCCTGTCACCATCATGTGATAAGACATTTGACATACCTACTTGCCCTAAATCCTAGCTTCTGGAGTGGGAACTAAATGGTTTCTTATCAATCTTCCATACAAATTCCCAGCATTGTGCATGCCCCTTTATCCAGGAGTGGTACCCCTGCTCGCACCGCCTTTCATCGGTTGTCCACAAGCGGTGCCACCGCCCATTTCCCTTGGTCCATAGGCAGTTATTACCAGAACCACTCTGTCATAGAAGGAGAAGCACGGTACCCTGGGTAAAAAGGGAAAAAGAGAAGTTTCTCAAGGCTTCTAGATGATAAGCTTCGTGTACTACCTTATCCCTACTATTGTGGGTTGGTTGAGCTCGAGATCCCTCATCCTAGGATCTTAGATGCCACCTCACCCACTAATTTCTCAACCATCTCTATCCATTAAAGCCCTATAAATATGAGCTCATAGCCATGGTTGAGGGGAGAACATTGAAGGTATTGTTATGTTGTTGGATTGATTCTTGGCCCAAGATCATTTGGAGAGAGCATAGAGAGCTAGAGTAGGAGATTTTGGGGATGAAGAGCTGGTTTCATGGAGATGCATGTCAACACTAAGGCTTGGTTGTAAAATTCTTCATATTTCTAATGCAAGTTGATTTTCTGTCCCATATATATTGTTGATGTTTCATTTCAGATATATATTTCTAGATTCCTTAGTCACTAGCATAGATTAGTAGATCATATTCTGGTTGCTTTGATTCGTTTCGTGTTGAGCTTGATTGCAGGTACATAGGTGGACTATCAAAGCATTGTATTCCAGATATCTACAACGACGTCTAGGGAGATTTATCGGCCTCTGTGATCTATTTGTTCTGGATCTGGACCATTCAGACCAGTGGAACACCTTGCTATCCATAGGAGGTGAAATATTCTAACTAACAATAGCCCTACAACTTGTCATAGTAAGCATACTAACCCGCCATTTTGAACCCTTCTCCAAATCCATGGTAGGTCATTAGATACATTGCATTGATAGGCTCATGGAAAACTATGTGACCACCTCTATGTATAGACGTGTCTGCAGATACAGAAACAAGTGTTTATTTGTTGCAAAATGGTTAATTATGGGTTCGAGCATAATGGAAATACTTGTTGTAGAATAAATGTTCAAAGCCTTTAATACCATAACATACACTTCAAAGTGAGTTAGCTAAGGAAATACATGTTGCATGGTTATCATTTCAAAATCATATGAATGTCATGTTATAAGCTCGAGCCAAGTACATTGATTATTAGATACAACTCATAAAGTTAGAGAAATGATGGGAACGTAATTATCATCATGCAAACTTCGTCGACTTATTATAATTTCATATTTGATCAAATCACTTGTTTACGGTCATGATTACTGTTGATGTACTTCACAGGGGATTCACCTTGTTGAGCAATATGTTATCACGATCATTCATAAAAGGGTTTTTTAATTGTAAAACATGAGGTCAGGATTCACCTTGTTGAGCAATATGTTATCACGGTTATTCATAAAGGGGGGTTTTTAATTGTGAAACATGAGGTCAATATATTGTAGGTATTGGGGGTATGGAATAAGGTATGGGGGTTTATATGTATTTGGGGGTTATAAAAAATGGTTTCTAGTAAAAATACAGAATATAGTAAAAATATGGGTTTTTTAATTGGAAATAAGCATTGGAAGGGGGCTCAACAAAATGATTTTGTAACTAATTATCAATATGTAGTGAAATTAGGGTTATTTTTTAATATACCATGAATGAAGGGGCTATGACATGGTTTCACTAAGTGAAGACCCTGTGGTGTACTTTTGGTCGACCCAGGTTCAGATCCCTTGTTCATCAACAAAGCCCAAGATATCGGCCCGACAAAGCTGGACCTCGTTGGCAACACCTGCGACGCAGATGAAGTCTCACCCAAGATATCTTATGGGGACTACTAAGGGCCAGGTTTTTGTAGTTATGTCCAGGATTTCACTCTTACAATACTATCAGGTCACTCGACCGAAACTGGGAATTATACTTATGTTTTAATTCATTCATTCAAGATAATCATCTATCATTTCGTCGACATATATGACAACATATAACATAAATCATTAACACATGTTAACTCAATACATGTGTGACCCATATATAAGCTCATTCATCATTAAGTATGTGCGACACATTTAGATAAGTTCATTTACATTAAATATGCATTCGACATAATACAAACATTAAAACAAACAAAGAAAAGATATCACGTGGAAACCCATCTGGGAAAAACTACAAAGGTTCTCTTCATCTAGTGTTCGTACTGGAGACGTAAATGACCACACTCTATGAAAATAGCTTGGTCTCTTTACATTTGCAGACAAACAATTCATGTGATCAGTTGGATATAATGAAATGATAAACTTCAGTGCAAATATGATGTACGTTTACTCAGTCGTTTGTTTTCACGATCTTGCAATAAATGGAAAGGTGGAAGTGATGTCTGTCACATGGACCAATATTTCTAATCATTACTAGGAAACCGCCAATCAAACCATCACTTCGTCTGTCAGTTCAATAGTAGTTATTGTGCATTAATGCCGGAAGTGACCAAAAATTACGCTGCAAAAATCTCCGGCGTCCTCACATGAACTGCTAGCCAACTGTCACTTGTGACTATCATTCATTGTGCGATATAAATTCTTATCTTGTGATAACATTTCTTTACTTGCGATAGAGGGAGAGTCTATGATAACTCTTTTTTTATCGACGCTAGATAGAAAGTCTGCAACAGACAAAAAGTCTTTGACACTTTTTCTTCTTCCAAGACAGAGATAAATTCCGCGACCAAACACTCATAAACATAAAACAAAAACACACATAATTTTTGCAGAAATAACACTCATAAATTTGTGAATTTTTGTCTTCTTTTTTTGAATTCTCAGCTGACCAAATTGCGGCTATCATGGTAAAGATTTAGCTGACTTCCATTCACCAATCCCTTAAAAGGTGTATAATCTAACTTCTACAATTGCACAACTCCTCTTTTAGTGATCTAAATGGCAATATATGGTCCCCACAGATGTATTATAAGCTTTCTAGGATGCTTCAAAAACTTACTTTTGTACAAGAGAACAAGACCTCCAATGTGAAATTGCTTATTCTCGATATGATGGTTGTGCCAAGCCTTCTGTCGCACCTTCTTGACATTCTAATGATAGCCTGCAACAAAGCAGTCTTCCTCCAGCTAGACCAACTGCAACAATATTTCTTTGACATCGCCAACATTATTTATTTCAGTAATCACAGCTATCATTAAACTGGGCGCAATATATTCTATCGACATGGCATCCTCCTATCCATAAACCAGTCGAAATGGAGTTTGTACTGACAATCGTTTGCAGGTAGTGCTATATGCCCATAATGCTGCTGATATTTTCTAATCTCAATTATCTCTTTGAACATTACATATCTTCATCAATGCATTCTCCAGGATTTTATTGAAGGCCTTGATAACACCATTCACTTGTGGATGATACAACGTCATTTTACGGTGCTGAATATGGAATTATCCAGTTAATATGTTGATCAATTGATTCAAAAAGTGTGTTCCTTAATCAATTATTGAAATATTCAGACACCCAAATTGGTTCACTACATTGTCAACCAAAAATCTAGTAGCAGTCGTAGCAGTAGAATCCTTTACTAGCGTTGCTTCATCCCATCTACTCCAGTAATCTGTTGCAGTGATAATGTATCATTCTCTTGCTCGCTTTCCTTTTGGATTAATAGGTACGGCAAAATCAACAACCCATTTTTTAAATGCCTACAAAGTTATCGGAGGTACTAGAGGTATTTCATCTTGTCGTGACCACTTTCCAGTTCTCTGGCAGATATCATAGCTGCGACAATAATCTTGAGCATCTGCATGCAAAGTAGGCAACCACAATCCTACTTGTAATATATTCTACACCATATCTTTCCCAAAATAATGCCCTCCTTCGACACCAGCATGCACTTCATTCAATATCATTGGTCACTCATGTTCCAATACACATTGATGAAGAATTTCATCTGGTCCCATTTTGTATAACTATCCAACGATTAACTGGAAATCTGTGGCTTGTACAATTGATTGTTTCTTTTGCATTGTAGTGAATCCGGCTAGTGCATATCATGTACTCAAGAATTTCATTATATATCTATAATGATCATCAAACATCTTGACCGCAAATAATTATGCATTGGGAAGACTATTGTCAAGATTACCCAGTTCTTCTCCGCTTTCTAGCCTCGACAGATGGTATGGTCTTGAATTTAGTCGACCAGATTTAACAATGATCTCAAAGTCAAATTCATGGAAAAGGAGAATCCATAGACAAATATTCCTCCCCCAACACTGGATTATTGACTAGATATTTCAGTGCATAATATTTTGTGTACATCTTGAAGTGTCCTCCCAACAAATAGTGTCGAAATTTTTGAAGTGCATATACTATAGTTAAGCCTTATCTTTCATTCGTGGTATAGCTCTTCCCTGTTGTTGATAATTTTCTACTAGAAAATGAAATAGGATGATCAATAGAACCCTCACAAGGATATTCTAGTACAAAAACGAGTGCGATAGATGACACATCAACATGTACACGAAACACTTTCTTCTAGTCTAGAAAAACTAGTATGGGTGTACGTTGTAACCATCTTATTCTTCAGGACATACAAGCTCTCTTGGCATTGTTCAATCCACTGAAACTTAACATCCTTCTTCAATAATTTCTCCATAGGAGCAGTCACCTCTACGTATCCTCTAATAGATTTATGATAATACCCTATATTTCCAGAATTCATTCTTAGTTTCTTTACTGTCATGGGTGGTGGTAGGCCGGCAATGATCACAATTTTAGTAGGATCCACGAATATTACATCGCTACAAACCACATGACCCAACATAATTCCAAAAGGGACACAAAAAAAACACTTCTTTATATTCAAGGAAATCTGATACTGTCGACGTCGTTCCAACATCATTTTGAGGATCTCAATATGATCTTTTTTAATCCCAAATATGGTCCATTCATCAAAATAGAATTCAAGAAACTTATGAATAAAATATTTGAAAGCAACCATGATTGTCCTGGAAAATATAGCAGGAGCATTCTTGAGTCCAAAGGAAATCATTGTATACTGGAAACATCCCCAGTCCGTCGCAAATGTTGTTTTGTGTCGATCCTCCTTCGCAATTTTGATATGATGGTAACCAGAGAATCCATCAATAAATGAATAGATTTCTTGACCCCCAACACTCTCCAATACTTCATCTATGAACGGGGTTGGAAATGGGTCATTCTGGCAAGCATTATTATAGCTGATTTCACCACTCCAGGTGAATCACACTTTTTATGGCCTTCCCCTGTCCCGCTGCAGACTCCTTAGACCACATGGACCATTTTTTGTCCTTTGATGTTTCCTTGATCATCCCTAAAAACATATGAAAAATGATACACACGACTTTTAAACCTATAAGCGCGTATATATGCGGGTTTGACCACTAAAACCGCGTACATCGGGATGTGTGCATAATCCAAATCCTTTTGGAGTTTTCCTTGACATGGATTCGACTCATTTGACTCCTGGCCTTCCCTATGCCTTGAGATCGCTTGGATTCGACCTTTCATTACCCCTTTGAAAAGCTATATAAGGAACCCCTTGGTACATTGAAGGAATAAGAGATAATTGAGAGCAAAGAAACTATAGTCCATTGTTGCCAGAACTTATGCTTGAGTTTACATCCCTTTATCCCTTGGAGCACTAGTGTGTTCTTCCCAAGCTTGCCTTTTTCTTGTGAGCTTGCTATCGAGATATGGAGGATTGAGGTGGTGGAAGCCCAAGTGGGGGATTCAGTTTCTCCGATTCACAAACGTGCTGTCAGAGGTTGTATCTTGTAATCTCTGATTCATATTAATAGAAATATCTTTTCCTGTCCAATAATGTGTGTTTGAATGAATATTTTATCCATTGAATTATGTCAAATGCCTGTACATTATTGATTATATATGCTAGAATAGATCTAACACCATGATATATAGAATGCTTGTATTGTTTACTTGTTGTTGAGGAAGTAATCTATCAATTCAAGCTGAAGATTGGAAAGCTCAATGGGGATCTACTTCAACCGTCCTGAATAAGGTACGAGGTCTGATCCTTTAGTGTTAGACATTTAATTTCTATTGCATATTGGAAAGGATTGATTTCTGGAGTCAAGCTGTCTGTTGTGGTACCCCAAGCCATAGGAATTTCTCTCCGTAACAGAATTGGCGACTCCACTGGGGAGTTCCTAGTAGTTGTCCTTTGGGGGTTGTTCTATCAGCATTCAATGAATTTGAATTGCTCTTTCTCTCTTGTTTCTGTGTCGGGTCTGGGGGCATGTATTCCTGGTAGGGTCTGATTGGTGTGAATTTTGTCTCAGCCTAGCTGTTTGCTTTGAATTTATGCACCTTTCTTCCTGTACGCGATTTTTTAACTCACAGTCGCGTATACACTCGTGTTCTTCTGCGATTTCCACGTATACACGCGGGTTTACTGCGAACATTCGCATATGCCCTTGATTTTTCCTTTTTGTGGAAGTTAATTGGTTGCTGGGTGAATTCTGATATTTGCTGAGTCTCCTTTGGCATTGCCTGAGTCTGTTTAGACCTCTGTTTCCGACCAGAAACGTTTTTTTTAGGCTAAATTTATTTTTAAGAAGGTTCTTGTCATGGCATTTTCGATTTTTTGTTTAAGACTAGTGCATTAGAGTTATTTTACCTTAGTGCTTTGCTTGAGTGTTGTTTGTGTGTCCTTGCAGAGTCTAGGGGTCATAGAATAATTCTTTTGCTTTTTGCATCTCTGTTATTTTGAAAAATCCAAAAAAAATTGCTTATCATCATGCATTGCATTTTGCATCTTTGCATTGTACTTGCACTAGATTTGCTTTGGAGTACTAGTTAGGACTTCATATAGGAAAAATTTGCATTCATCATTTGAAAAGAATTGTGCATTTCACGTAGTAGCATACCCTGTTTTCATGGACACAATGCATTTGCATTGATTTTTAGGTGTGCATTCTACTTCATGTTGCGTCATAACACCATTAGTTGTACGGTCATATCCCTTGTTTGAGTAATAAAGCCAATTAAAATCAACGCTAAATTAAAATGAATTACACTCTTTTATTTTCTAGGGTGCACCAACAAGCTTAGGTTTTAGGATCTTGGAATAGTTCATTGTAAGTCAATTCTCCAAGATCACTAAACAACAACATGTATGTGTCTGTCCAGGTGAGTGTGTGAAATCCTTGGTATAACCAGTGTTTCTTAGGATCCTCCTTTCAAAAGGGAGTTAAGCACGAGGCTGTGTGAGCGGTTATTGATTGGGATGACCCCTAGTCATAACTGAGTAGCACCGAAGATATTTCCAAGATTGTATTCGTATCTGGGGGCTCTTTCGAGAGTTTCGGGCTTTGCTACCTTGCCCATACGGTCAATCCCTCCTGTGACTCTCCACCTGAGCATTGATTATATTGAGGTGACCTTAGTGGCCTTACCTAGGATATCGAGGGGGAACTTTGCAGGGGTTATTCTGCAGGTCTCTCAGCCAGGTTGGGGTTAGACAGCACAGTCGCTTTACGCGTTGAAGCTAAGGCCCACAATAATTGGTTACGTACCTCCGCTTGTTGTGTATGGGAGTCTCAAGCCTCTCCTAGGCGAGACATACCTGCTTCATTCGGGAGCTCATTTATCCAGCCCTTGTTTGCTTGCATTTGGATTTAGATTTTATTAGTGATTGCTCTGTGCATGATAGTTGGCCTAGGGTTTACATAAATAGAGAGTCTTTTCTATTTTTTGAGTCATTATGGATTCGGGTACGGTTCCTCGCTGTTCTCGTCATTTAGCAGGACTTTTGCCTTATACTTCTCCTCCTCCTTTGGGAGAGAGACATAGATAGTCCAGGTGGACTATTTCACACATTGATTCACACACCATGGGAGACTGTTTAGAGGATATTCCTGAACCACCTCCTCCCATTCGTGTAGACGATGGGGAGTTTAATCCTACTTATGATCCTTCACCCGACTTGGCTGAGTTAGGTCCTGTGATTTCTGAGATAGGAACCATGCACGATAGACCTGCTCACTCTAGGGTTGATTCCCCATTGACGCGTTACTAGTATGGAATGCCGGAGGACGCCGAGACTCATTTTGAACCTACCAGCACTAGCTACGGTAGTTATGCTATGTCTGGTTTCCCTACACATGATTTGGCATTTCATGTCGAATTCGAATTCGAGCCTAACACTATGCCTGTGGGCACTCTCATTCCTTACCATGCAGAGAGGTTTGGGAGCACTAGTCACATTACACCTTTCTTCCCAGAGGTGGAAGTTACATCACATATCCCTCCTAGGTCTAGGGTTAGCGATCCAATTAGGATACTAGATCCAAGACGAGTGATGATAGGCGGTAGCACGTACATTATTACTCAGATTCCTTCATCCTTAATCCCTAGTTCTTCAAATGTAAATCCTCCACCTTATTCACGTGGTCCTTCAAGCCGGTATATGGCTACGAGTCAGGTCCGTACTGCGGTTACTAGACTGATTGTGTCTCAGGTTTACATACCGCCCGTTGCTTTAGGAAGCTATGTTCATACTTCTAGAGGTCATGTTACTACTTCCAGGGCATATATCCCTACTTTCAGTATGTATATCCCTACTTCCGGAGCGTATATTCCTACCTACGGAGTGGCTCATGGGGCATCGCATGCGATGACCTATGGACCCTATTATGGGATGCAGTATGGATAGGGTTCTTCACCTTATGGAGGTGGGTATCAACAATCTACTTACTCTCCTAATTACTGCTTTGTAGCTCCTACTAGTCAAGGTCCACCGCACTATGGTGCTTCCACGCCACCCTACACAGGTCATACGGGAGGAGGACACTATGGCCAAGGCCATGGTGGTAATCAACCCTATATGAATCAGGGAGCGGTCCATCGAACTCATCATCCTAGGCTCCCTTTCCTCGTGACACTTAATCTTCCTGACTTATCGAGATTGACGAACGATCCTGTGGCTCATGACTCGGCTTGGCCGACTGTCCCTACCAAACTTCCTTCGGACATACCTAAGTTTGAGGGAAAACTGGGAGAGGATTCGAGAGAACACATTACTACGTTTCACCTATGGTGCTCTTCGAAGTCCTTACATCAGGACTCAGTCCGTTTGAGACTATTTCAACGCACCCTTACAGGGCCTGCCGCGAAGTGGTATATAGAGTTACCTAGGGGAGCTTTTGCTTTGTTCGATGACCTTGCAATGACTTTTCTTAATCAATTCCAGCTACCAGTGCGTTATGACGTTGGTACTGAACTCTTGTCAACATTTCGGCAAGATAAAGACACACATATTTCTGATCATATTCAAGGGTGGTGTAGATGGAAGAGGTTAATTAAAGCTTTTATATCGTCAGAGTTCCTCCTCGAGTGGTTCCTCAAGTCGTTATTGCCATATATAGTGAAGGATGTTTCCACATTCGGAGTACAGAATGAGGAACAAGCAATTTTTAGGGCACAGGAACTGGACTTCATTTATGCTCAGTCTAGTTTGTTGTATGAGATTATTCCCAATGCTCCTCATTCCAGTTTCGATCCCAAAGTCAAACCTAGACCACATGCCGATGGAATTGTGGGTTGTGCAAGTGCGAAACCCATGGATTCGGTTGCAAAACAAGTTAGTCAATTGTCAATCAACCAATCTGCTTCGGGACAAGATACGGTTTCATCTCAACCCACCCAAATGACGAGTGTACTCTCTGTGCAATCGTCGGACCAGAAGGGTAACCAGTAGCCCGGACTGAATAGAAAAAAGGGTAAAAATAATCGAAAGGGTGGGAATGAGAATGGGAATGCTAACAATAATGACAAGAGCGGTAGAAATGCTGGGGGGGACAAGCAAGCTAAACGTAAGGTTAGTTTCCCTTGCAAGTTGTGTAAGGATGATCACCTCACTTACTTGTGCCCTCGTATTGAGGAAGCTTCGAGATTCTTCGCACAGGGCCCAGCTGTGCTAACTAACCCTTTACCGCATAATCAAAATATGAACTCGAAGTCCCATGACCAATCTAGTGATGATGATATGCTGAAGGGTAGTGGTCATGGGTGCATTAACATGGTCTGTGCTACGAAAGTTGTGACTCGTGCGAAGTATTATAGTTCGTCACAACCCAGCCCAGAAAAAGAGCCTGATCCACCAGGGTCCCCTTTGCGCATTGAGAAACCTATAGATAAACCTGAGGCTGCACCTTGCATTCCTAATGGAGTCCTTAAGCATTCAGGGAATAATACAAATTCCCGAGCCGCCCAAAATTATTCAGTTGTCGAGGATTTGGGCCACACTCCTTGTGCGATGTCTGCATTGGAAGTGCTTCAGAGTTGTCCTTCACAAAGGAAGGTGTTGCTTTCTGCCCTTGGTGTGAACGATGATGATTCTTCCACTGTGATCAAATCTGAAACCGCAGGACTTCAGCCTCGCTTGCCCTACTATGTGTCTCTTTTGGTTCACGTAGAGTGTCTTAATATGACCATCAAGCGCACTATGATTGACGAGGGCGCTGCTGCTTGTGTGATGTCTTTGTCTTGTTGGAAGGGTCTAGGTTCTCTTGAGCTGTCTAAATCAGCGACTATGTTAACTACATTTGATGGGAGATCTTTTAGGCCGCACGACATCCTTCCTTCCCTTAAAGTCCGTTTGGGGGGGAAGACCATTGTGGTGGAGATCGAAGTGGTTGATGCGCCCCTTGACTACAATCTCTTGCTGGGTAGGAGCTGGATGTACATCATGCAAGCCATTGCTTCTTCCTTGTTCCGCGTTGTATGCTTTCCACATAACGGAAGATCGTAACGATTGATCAAATGACATTCAAGAATCTATCTGTTACCGCACCTTCAGGAGCTTCGATCCTGATCGTTGAGCACTCTCAGCCGGCAACTGGGAGTGTGGGCGTAGGCATGTATCCATCCCTCATGGGAATATTTAGTTGTCCTACACCGATCCTCATGATAGGATCTAGTTCTGATGAGGCTTCGACATCTACAACATCGGTGTCTTTTCGCACAACTCATATGGAAGATCCTTGGATTCTTCCTACACCAAGTACTTCTAGTGAACTTGTCGAGACAAACGTGCCATTTCCTGCAGTTATGATAGCTTATCAAGCTAATCTCAAGTGTGTTGCGGAGCCTAGTCCTTCCTCTTTGCGGAAGGAGGAGGAGGACCCTTATGTGCTGCTGGCATGGGCAATATAGTTTTCTCACGCACACGACTACCTTGATATGGTTTTCCCTTAGGATGAAGCGATTATTGAGGCTATGTCAGGATTTGAGCCACCATGGGAGGAAATTCATCATAGATCGTACTTTCTTCCAGAGCTTGACCATTTGGAGCGTGAGGATTTTAGGGCGGTTCTTAGTCAGAGAGTTGGTAGTCATGTGGTTCCATTAAGCTCTCCTGGTTCGATGGCTGATGGAAACATGGCGAACATATCTTCAATGATTCCTATCAACATCTCTCGCGATCCTGACACAATAGAGAATGTCTATATTGGGGCGGAATGTTCCCATGCTGAGATTCTGGAATATACTGAGCTATTTAAGGAATTCCGTGATATTTTTGCTTGGTCTTACGACGAGATGTTAGGTATTGACCCTCATATTGTCGAGCATGAGATTAAGACTTACCCCAATGCTAAGCCTGTTCGACAGCGTTTACGTGCAGTGAATCCTAGGAAAGCACCCGCGATTAAGGCAGAGATAGAGAAGTTGTTGAAAGCCAGTTTCATCTATCCCGTTCCCTTGACAGAGTGGGTTTCAAACCCCGTTCCTGTGGATAAGAAGCAGGGAGAGATCCGCATATGCATTGATTTCCATGATTTAAATCGCTCCTGTCCTAAGGACAACTTCCCCAGACTGTTTATAGATCAGATTTTGGATGAGTGTGTGGGTAGCAAGGTGTTCTCCTTTATGGCCGGCTTTTCTGTGTATAATCAAATACAGATTAAACCTGAGGACCAACATAAGACTAAATTTATTTGTCCTTGGGGAACGTTTGCATATCGAAAAATGCCTTTCGGCCTTAAAAATGTTGGAGCTACATTTTAGCGGGCAATGACCTTGATTTTCCACAATCTCAAGTCAATTATCGAGGTATTTTTGGATGACCTCGTTGCTCATTCTCGCATGAGAATGCGTCATCCATATCACTTGAGATTGGTATTCAAAATATGTCGGCACTATTCGGTTAGATTAAATCCTCACAAGTGCATCTTTTGTGTGAAATCAGGGTGCTTGTTAGGATTCATCGTTTCTAAAGAGGGTATAAGAGTTGACCCTTTGAAGGTTGAGGCAATACTTCAGTTGTCTCCCCCGAAGAATATTCATCATCTTCAGTGTTTGCAAGGCATGGAAAACTTCTTACAAAGATTTGTTGTCAACTTTGCCAATTTGACTAGAGGCTTCATGTGTCTCTTAAAGAAGGACACCCCCTTTTATTGGGATGAGCGAGCCCAGGAGTCCTTCGATGCACTCAAGTGAGCTCTAGCATCGGCCCCGGTGATTAGACCTCCATATTATAGCTGTGATTTCCTATTATATATGGCCGCGTCCTTAGAGACGACTGGTATGGTTTTTGGTTCAAGAGGATGAGGAGCTCCAAGAGCATGTCATATATTATTTGAGCCAAAACCTTATTGATGCAAAGATTCATTATTGTCATGTCGAGAAGCTTGCTTTAGCTACCGTACATGCGGTTCAGCGGTTGAGACATTATATTCTCCTTCGCCAGACCTTGGTTGTGGCCCATGTCAATCCATTTCAATTCGTCCTCACCCAAGGGATGATTGGGGGAAATTATAATAAATGGATTGTCATTCTGCAAGAATTCGATCTCGAGTTTGTTTCGGCAAAATCAAAGAAGTCTTTAATTTTTGCAGAACTTATATCAGATTTCCTGAGCGAGGCCGAGGAGTTGGTTTGTGAAGATACGTTTGTCGATGAACACATATTCTTAATATCAACGTTAAACCCATGGTATGGGGATATCATAATATATTTACAAACACTGAAGACCCCTTCTCACCTCTCGCGAGATGAACGACGATGATTACGTCACGTCTCTAAGAACTACCTCATAGTGGACAATACTTTGTACTGCCGTGGGGTAGATTTCATTTTACGATGTTGTATAACTCATGAGGAGGATGAGGTAGTGCTGAATGATTGCCATGGAGGGGCATGTGGTGGTCATTTATCTGGGCTTTCTATAGCTCAAAATATTTTAAGAGCGGTTTATTTCTGGCCATCGATCTTTAAGGATTGTGTTGATGCGGTCAAGAGGTGCCACCCTTGCCAGGTGTTCACATGTAATATGCGCTTGAAACCTACCCCGTTACATCCCATTATCACCGCCGGTCCCTTCACTAAGTGGGGGCTCGATTTTTATGGATTGCAACCCAGCTTCGGCTAGGGGGCACCATCACATTATAGTGGTTGTTGATTATTTCACGAAATGGGCTGAGGCTATGCCTACAGTAAAATTCGACGGTGAGACAGCCGCTCACTTTGTGTTCAACCAAATTATTACTCGGTTCGCGATTCCGAAAGAGCTTGTCACTGACCATGGCTCGCACTTTCAGAATCGTATGATGGAAGAGTTGGCATCCAAGTTAGGGTATAAGCAAGCACATTCATCTTCTTACTACCCCCAAGTGAATGGACAGGTAGAGGCAGTGAATAAATCACTCAAATCCATTCTCCAACGAACCATCGCAAAAAGCAAGAATAATTGGCACATTATGTTATATCTTGCTTTGTGGGCATATCGAACCGCTGTTAAGACTGGCACCAATTTTTCTCCATATCAGCTTGTACATGGATTGGAGTTGATATTTTCAGTTGAATGTGAAATTCCTTCATTGAAGCTAGCTGTGGAACTCTTACCAGACACTTCCCCATTGGAGGAGCGTTTGGTTCACCTTGAGCAACTTGATGAGCAACGTCGGGATGCCTTGGTGGCTCTAGAAGTCAATAAACGTCGCGTTAAGGTCCATTATGATAAGACTGTCCGTCCAAGGGTGTTTAGTGAAGGTGACTTGGTCCTTTTGTGGGATCAACCGAAAGAACCCTTGGGGGTAGGGAAATTTAGTCCTATGTGGCATGGTCCTTACGTGGTCAAGCGCGTGTTAGAGAAGGGTGCGTATGAGTTAGTGGATTACGAAGGAACAGCTTTGGCAGAGCCTAGAAATGGGCTCTATCTCAAAAAATACTATGCATGATTTTTAGCAAGGGCTGCTTGTTGTATATTATTGTACAGCTTTGCATAGTTAGGTCTTTTTCTTATCGTGATCGGGTTTGTGATTAGTTTCCGTTTCTTTTGGCAGATGTCAATGGAATCTTCCACCTACATAGGATTCACGGATGGTGCAAGCCGTCACACTCAACACTCAGCCTCTGTTGCTTGGGTGATTTATACTCCTATGGGTCAGGTACTGTCTTCAGGAGGTGTATGTCTATAGCCATCTTCCAACAATGTTGTTGAATACAACGCCATTATTGAGCTTCTACGGATTGCCATTTTACATGGCGTTCTATCTCTTGAGGTACGTCTTGATTCGGAATTAGTAGTGTCACAGCTCAATGGTTTGTACCATGTTAGAGATCCGATGTTATTGATAAGGTCATTACGTGTGAGATTGGTAGAACGACAATTTGACAAAATAACATATATACACATTCCAAGAAATAATAATCAAGTTGCTGACTCATATGCTAACTACGTGTTAGATTGGCATTTGTTTCATTCATAATAAATTAATCACAAACACAATTTTTACACATGTAAATAAATAACTCGATCACCATAAAACTTTTTATATATACATCAAAAATGTGATAATACATAGTGTCATGATACAAAATTAGGGCTTTTAAGCCACCATCATATAATACACAGTCATACAAAATGTATACACTCCCAGGTGTCTAATCCTGTGGAGGAGGAGGAGGGTTGTGATCATGGAAGGTCACTACGGCTCTAGCCAGCCGTCGGAATAAACGCACCCATGCGCGGGGTACACCCACCACCTGCCGCTGCATGGCCTCAGGCAAGTCCTCGACTTGCACCATGGGAACTCTATGTGTCAATCTCACGAAGTTGGTATGAATGATCTGGAGCATTCGCTCCGCATCCACACCCATGATGTCATCTCCTCTTCCCTCCGTCTATGATGAGGGAAGCCCTTTGGCCACCGTGGTCCCACATCTGCACAGAAATGGTAGATGTCACTATGTATCATCACCCAAAAATATGTCTTTTTGATTCCACATAATCAAGAAAATACAAAAAAATTAAATAACTCAAAAATTTAAAAAGAGAGGGTTGAGATTCGTTACCTATATCACCATATGCCGATCCTGGTGGTAACGGCATGTCCGGGTGCCCCCGAAAATCTATCCCTACATAGGGTTAGTCATCGATGGCAACTATCTGCCGTCGCCACCATGGAAAGAAGTAAGATGGATATGGGTTAGCCACCCTACCACCCCCCAGTCTGCGCATACCATCTTCCCAACGTTGTTGGGACGGATCTCGAACCCCGTGAAGAGGAACGTCCAGTCTGGGGATCAATCCTGGAACACGCTCAAAGAAAAATGTGCTCAAAATACTGCTGAACCTGAAGTTCCGCACCCTGCCTACCTTACACTCACTGAGCTAGTGTTTCATGTTGCTCAGTAGTGTAGTACTCTAGTCGTAGATCGTGGGTCTCATGCACTCCACTGCATAGAACATTAGAGGCTGCGAGGCCTGGTGGAGTGATGCCAAGCCTGCTATCCTGCCCAGCGTCAGTAATATGGCCTTTAGGCCCAGCACCTATATAGCATTGGTAGGGACTTGAATCCCCACCTTCTCGGTGTCTGGATAACAGTACACTGCAATGTACTCGTCGATAGTCAGGCCACCTCCTGGCCCACCACGGGAATGAAGGTTCACCACTTCCCCTCATCTAGAAAGCCCTGTGATAAAGTATATATCCTCCACCTCTATGGTGAGGGACATCCCATCGATATGGAAGGACTCCAAGTCTGGATCCCAATAATCTACCAGCATCTGTAACAGTCTTGGTTTGGCCCTCAAACCACCAAGACACCAAAACTTATAGAGTCCGCATGCACGTAGAGCTTGTTGAGCCATTAAGTCGGCCCTTATTTCTTCCTCTACTTCACCATGCTCACGCTCTCTCCACTCTAGGACCATCCTGCACAATAAATTGCAAATTTGCCCATTAGTTTATTGAAAAAACCATATGCGTGGCCTCATACGTGACTGTTTTGAAAATAGCCGCGTATGTACGCGGGTTTGAGGCCATTTTCCGTGTATATCCAGCCCTATACGTGGAAAAAACCTCGATTTTTGCATGGGCCGCAACGCTCATTTTGGGTTGGCCTAAAAAACTTATTTGACCATGAAAATTCATAAAAATTGTATCGAAATGCAAGAGGAGAGCATGAGTAAATACCTGGAAGAAACGGTAGTTAATTCCGTCGGCTGGATCTCCTGGAATTCGCTGTTGAAAATCAGAGCTCAAATGGGTAAAAGTTTCAAATGATTTATAATATTTTGAATTTTTTACTATTTATAGAAAATTTTCAAATATTTGAAAATTTTTACCCCCTTTCCTATAGTTTCGACATTTTCTAACCATTTTGGACCGTTTTTGACATAATTCGTGATGTAGAAGACCTTTTTCAGTGTCGTTTCAGCCATTGGATTGACCCGTTCGTGCCGATATCAGGTATAATGTCTAAAACTGGCATATAGGTTAGGTTTCATCACCGTTTGCATTTTGCATAACCTTATGACCATCTCATCATGACCTTAGGTACGAACCCACTCTATTATGTCACGAAACCTTCTTGCTGCTTTAGAAGTGGTATGATATGAGTGGTAGAGCTTTACCATACATGGGTACCCTAGTTAGCGCCTAATTTGCATTTGGTGCCCATGCTGACGTTTTCTCCTTTAGGGTGTGGGAGTCTGTTGTATAGTATTGCCATGACATTTCGCAAGAGCCTCATACTCCTCTTGATCTTTTGTTGGCCTATTTCCCTCAGGACTCCCTCATGTCAAGTTGTGAATGCATTATCATGAGCTTTGCCTACCTTATTGAGCTTTATGCCAGCTCCCCTAACATTGCATTTCATCCATATAGCCCGAGCTTGTCTCATGTCTAGCCATACAGAGCCATTTTTTTATATCCTTCGCAGCTTGATTTCCTTTTTACCGGGAGGGGATTTTCCCCCGAGTGTCGATATCCTACACATGTATCCTTGCATTGAGCATAGGTATGTTCCACTGCTTGGAACTAGTTTGTTTTCCCTTATGACACTCGTCTCCTCCTATTTTGTAACTATAAAGCTATTTTATTCTTTTTTCAAGATTTTTAAATAACTAAAAAAGTCCAAAAAAATAAAAAATAAATAAAAATAAAAAACCAAAAAGCCAGACAAGGAAAGATGTTATATGTGGTAGCTGACGAGTCGTGTCGCCTTTTAACAGAGCACTGTATATCACATCCATTGGTTGGGTTATAGTTTGACTTTAGGATCTGTACTCGTTTATCTGAGTTTATCTCCATCGACTGGTTAAGCTTCCAGTCCCTATGGAGCCTCTGTTGATGCCGCCTGTGTCGCAGAGATGTCCCAGTTTGTATATTGAGTCTATGCTACCTTCATTCAATCACCATATGTCGTTATGCTCTTGTTCGAAGGAAGTTGAAGCCTGAGTCGGCCATTCCTAAATTATCTTGACTTTGCATGTCGGCCATTCCTAGTACAGTTACTGGTTCGTGCACCTTATGATCGAGTCCTTCCACATTATACAACTTTGCTGAGTACCTCGTGTTGGATGATGGGGGATGCCTTAATTCCCTCCTTCCAGCATATTTCATCCCATCGACTTCAGATCATTTATTCTAGGATTGGAATCTAGAGTCCTTTTGAGTGCCTTGAGACTTGCAGTCATCAGTGGCAGGTTCTCTCGCCA